>VZUI01041066.1:86647-103956 GCA_013401135.1 Cettia cetti
GCCACATGTGCTGGGCACCCTTCCTGCAGCCACAGTGACGAGATCAGTGCCACATGTGCTGGGCACCCTTCCTGCAGCCACAGTGACGAGATCAGTGCCACCATGAGACTGGTGTGAGCTGGGAGCTCCGTGCCCCTGGATCCCCCTGGCTGGAAGCATGTTCTGTGCAGCCAGTGCTGCTCCTGCACAGCAGCACCAGGAGCCTCAGCAAGGCTGGTCCAGGATGCCTGGATGGGATCCCTGACAGGATTCCATCGCTTTTGGTAGAGGGGCAGACTCGCAGCACTTCCAAGGTTTCGATCGGTGCGTCATTAATACAAATCAGCTGATGATTGCATTCTCGATTTAGTGATCTCTGCTGGAATTTATGGGGCTGCAGGACATTTTCAGTTCAAAGACATTTAATCTTCAAATCTCTTCCCCTTTGATCTTAAACTGCTATGTCTTCTGACAGCCAGGACAAAGGATAAATCCACAAAATCAAAATGGTTTTCTAAAGCTATCTTTGTCAAAGGAGTTAAGAACAGAGGACATCGTCAGAGTTTCTCTCTTAAAATCCAAGATCAATTCTGCAGGCCAAATCCTCAGCCAGCATAAATCAGTGCAACTTCATTCAGATAAAGTTGACAGGATTTTTTACTACCTGTGGAACTGGTATTGAGAGTTCCACAATTTTGTGAGCATCTTCAATGTCTGCAAAGGCCCTTAATGAAAAATAGCCAATAAACAAATGCTAATAATCTAGCCTGATACACATGCAAACAAAGTAATCAGGTAAAGCAGGCTAGAATAACAGTTTTACAAGAGACTGTAAGCCCAAGAAGAGATAGAAGATAGAAAATGCATTCATGGGTCTACCACTTGCCTTATTTTTGTTTTAAATTATAGCCCTGTAAATTTTTCTGGACTGTTTATTCAACATGCAAAAAAGGCAGCCCGTGCTTGGAGTAGCCATTGTGAATCTCCTCATTTCTATACCCATTAGCTGAAAGTATACAGCCAATTCTCAGCCTTGTATTTTAGGTCATAAATCTGCTCCCTCTGTTCCATGGGCAAATTAAAAGCTATATATCTTTTGTCAAAATCTTTCTGACACAGAGCTCCTACCTTCACAGCCTAAGGCTAGCTGTGTGTCTGGGAAAATTATATACAATAGGCACTGGCAGCCACAGAATCCAGCATTTAGGCACTAGTCAACATATTTTTATACATGTAAAAATCATTCTACCTTATAACTTGAGCACAATCTATACATATCTGAAAGGATTACAGGGGTATGAAGTAAGAAAAATGCTTTCAAAAGGATCGGAGGGTGGTCTGAATTTGACACCCCAGCAATCTTTAAAGCTCTTCTGCATTAAGCATATGCATTAGCCCCTGCACTGCATTGTCACAGCCATAGCCTATTTCCTTGTGCTCCAACCACTGCCATGCTTCATTTTCTGATGAATGTGGGGGCATGGCTTTTGATTTCAGTCCCATGTGCAAACAGAATATGTATTTTAATTAATTGCATACAAAACTACGCTGTTTGGGAATGCCAGCTTTGCCATGTGACACAGCAATGGCTTGTCTAGTTGTACTGGAGTTTTATGGCCTTGAAATGAGGCATTGCAAAATGGCAACAGTAAAGCCCCACATGAATTTTGGCATTTTGGAAAATTTCTAAACAACGGGCTCCTGCACATCTTTAAAAATCTGCAAGAAGTTAACAAAGATGGAATTTTAGCTGTATGACAGAGAAATATTATAGGAAACTGAGGGGTTTATCTACTTATTTGTTCTACAGTTCTGCCCCTCTGCCCAAGGCAGCAGCTCTTCACAGTGTCTCATTCTCCCTGCACTGCAAGTAACCCTTGTTCCACACTTTTATCTGAGACACTGCTTGCCCTCCTTAGACCTCTTTGGTTTATAGCTGCCATTTGCACGATGTCATATCTCTTACACTGTGATCAGAGATGTTCATCTTTATCCTTTCCTAAGTGATATTGTTGTCACATAATTTAGTTCCTCAGTTATTCTCTCTGGAAAACCTGGAAGGCTTGTCTTCCTGCCATTTAACACACAGCCACAATGTCAATGGAGTTGGTGGATTTGATCTGCAGTTTCCATTTATTGCTCATTCTGAAACAAACACAAAGTAGTGCTACTGTCCAAAAATGCCTCTTACTCCTATTTTTGGATGTGTGGTTTTCATTCCTTAGGAGAACAGCTCACTTTCCAACTGTCCTCTTCTGTCCTAAAGCAGCCAGCTTTAGGATGCTTTTATGGACCATGCAATTTTTCCTTCTCCATGCTGATGATGGTAGTTGAACTTGAGGATGTGATGCTGCTGTCATCTCATTTCATGCAACACTACAGGAAGGGAACTCATATCTCACTTCAGAACAAAAGTCATTTACAGAACAAAAAGTGATAGAGAGCAGCATTAGAACTGTTTACAGAGTCTTGTAGTCAGGTTCTTCTGACTTCCCACGCTAGTTAAATACGTGCCCAGGCCTTGCCAGTCTTAAACTACTTACAGACTTTTATTGTGTATTTCACACCAATTCAATTTCAAATCCCCAAGTCTGATTTAATTAGAAAGGCAACAAAATCTGGGAAAGCAACCAGGCATCCAAAACTGCTGCACTCTGTAAGTGAAGTAGATGATGTTTATTGGGCTCTCAGAACATATAAACTCCTCAGCATGGCTGGCACTCCCAAACTGACAGCAGCTTCCCTAATGGATCAAACAGCACAATTTTAATAATGTATGTCTCCAATAAATTGGAGACTGGGCCCAATCCACAGCTGGAAAAGCTGTGTCCAAATCATTCCCACACCTGCAGGGACGTGGGAGCGTTCACACAGGCAGAACAGCTCTTAAACAAATCAGTGCCTGCAGCCAGGATGGACAAGTCCACAGCTCCCCCCCAAGAAAAAATTAAAAGTCATTGTACCGCCAAGGCTTCATCCTGAAATCCATCTCTGCCTACACAGATGGAAGACTTAACTTGCTTTACAAAACCCAGTTATTTTATGCCTTTGCATCTCAGGCTACAGCAGTGGGATTTTATGCATTTCTCGTGAGAGTGTTATTTTACAATAAAGCATTTCTGATTGCATTGTTTAGTACCCTGACTTTGCCAGTGAGCCTTTGGAGTGCTGGCCCTGGGACTTTGCTTGTCTGACCCACACTTTGTGTCTGCAGGAATCACATTGATCTGGGCAGGAACATTGCAGTAATAAACCATTGCTCTGTGTGAGGAGGACTATCAGATGGCAATCCCAAGCAAACAGAAATTTTTCTCTTTTTAAGCTGCTTGAAGTGAAAAACACCACAATACTGGCATATCTGCTTGCATTGTTATTTTAAATTATATACACACAGCATCTTAATAGAAGAAATTATATGCTCCCTAGTTGACACATTTCACAGTTAGAAATAGATGTTAAAGTGTTTTCAAATAACAAATTGACAATCTTAGTCCTGCTTTCCACGTGTGTGCATTCCTTAAAACCACAACCAGAAGGGGGAGTAAAAAATTGGATTACTCACTGCTTACAGAATTTGCAAGAGTTCCTTTTTTAAATCACTCAACTGAAATAAATATTTTTTTCCTATTTCCTTATAAACTTTTTTAAAGGTCAAAAACTCAAGATAGGAAACTACAAGAAATACACAGATGATGTGTATGCATTTTAATTGCATTAAAAAAAAAATTATGTTTCTAAATAGCTTCCTAATTTCAAAATGTTTCTTTTTTACCTGAAAGACTGCAATTCACATTCACATACGCAGAGTGCAAGTCTGCAGTGTAACTCTACTCACTTTAAAACCTCCAAGTGGAAAGGTTGTCACATATAGTAATACAGAACACTAGGTCAGGAGCAATCTTTGTGGAGTAAATTCAGCTTAATACTGGAAAAAGAGTAAATAAAGCTCAGAAGAAATGCAGTATACTGAATGTCTTTCAAAAGGAGTGAAGAAATCCTCACACAAAATGAGGTGAGGGGGCTGAGGAATCTTGCAATTAAAATCTGTGGTCCTACTTATTTTTGTTTTCATCTGTTCATACCTGGGACATTCTCCCTCTGGTGAGAATGGAAAGTTTCCTTCTATATTTTTTTCTTCAGTGCATTGCTATTTTCAGAGCATCCTATTCTCCTTTTTCTACCACAGCCCCACTGCACACTCAGAACCACTCTCAGGAGGGACAGAGCCTCCTCCAACTGCAGCATTAAAGTGTTAAAAAATCAACTCCTTTTGCAACACCAGGGGGATTATCTCTGTCCTGACACCAACCATTTACATGAAAGCCTGGTATGCCTCAGTGCCATTAATAATTTTGTTCATATTTAGTAGCTATCAATTTCAACAACCCTCAGCCAAGGAGGAGCTCGTGGCTTGGCCAAAACTGTGCCAGGCCCAAAATGTATCACTCACAACCTATGACAGAGCTGAATTAAACAAAAGAGCTTTGTTAAAACAAGATTAATCTTCCCTTGTTCTTGTCTCAAAGATCAATATATGTTGAAATACTGTGCAGTTATGATTAATCAGTGAGGAAAAAACAGTTTCAGGTTGCATAATGTTAGGAACAGGAATGCAGTACTTCCTCATGTACTCATAGGTACTACCCATTACTCCTGTTAGCCATAATTATATTTGAGCTAACACCACATATTGGACTATGAAATTATGATTTCCTTTACAAATTATACATAGAATTACTCCAGAAAGAAAGCAGCAATTCTCCTTAATCATAATTCTTGATACAAGAAGGAAGGAAGGAAACGAAAACAGAACTTGAGTACCTTCTCTTATCTCCGGTCTGAGGAGCTCAGAGCTGTTCAAAGAACAAATAATAGCAAAATTTTCTCTGTCTTGCAGAAGTCCAGAAAAGAACAGCAGAGAAGGCAATTAGTTTAGGGAGCAATTATCTTCCTTGAATGTCTTTACAGGATGGAACTGTGAGACAAGGCTTGGAAAAAATCAGACTTTGATAAAGGTCAGTGGCATATAACCTATTTTGGCAATTACTTGTCAAATATAAGAATGGTTTAAAACACATTGAAGCAACTCAGGAAATCTGGTGACAGGACTGCTTTAAGCAATGTACTTGCTATTCTTCAAAGGTAGCTCTGAATTTAACTCTGGCAATACTGACATAAAATGGGGTGTGGGAGAACAAGGAAAGGAGCAATCCCCCTGAGTCTGAGGGGTTTCTGGCCCAGCTGTGGTGTGTGATTTAATGCATTTGGGTTGTTGTGCCATCAGCCACTCCAGGCTCTGCTCTTCATCCTTCCCTGCTCTCAGACATGAGTCAGGCACCAGAGACCTGCTGGCACATGGAGAGGGCTGACCCCTCGTGTGCTCCAGGGCAGCTGGAAGCTCTCAGGAGGAGTTCTGCAGCACACTCAACACTGCACTATCAAGCATCCTTATTTTTTGCCGCACTGAATTACAATTTTCTCCCCTGGAGATTCACACCCCCTCCCCCCCCCCCCAGGTCCCCTTGCTAAGATGGGGGATGTTTGGGGTCAGATTTGAAATGTTTGACTCACCTGCTGTTCCAAAGCTACACAGGCTGCGTTCCCCCACCAGTTCTGACACTGTATGATTTCATCTGTGCCAGTGGTGGAGGCTGATTGAACATCAGGAGGGAGAGAGAACATTCCATAAAACTGCAGGCGGAAAAGGTTTGCCAATTATTTTTCTTCTCATGACTTTTAGGATGCACAGATTCCTTTTGGCAGTTCCCCTTGTTTTGTGCCCATAAAATAAGTTTAATAGCTGAATTTTCCTTAAGATAATCAGAGGCTGTATAATTTATGCATCTGAATAGCATTGTAGCCAGATGTAATTTTGCTTGAAGTTTCAGCATTACAGTTAGTAATGACTCTGCTGGCTGTGTTTTGTAGAATTTGCAATTTATTTAACAGTTGACTGAGCACTGACCCCATATAACATCGCCATAATCAAAATGTGGCAAAAATTAAAAATTAAAACCTAAAAAGAAATCTGTGCCTTCTGGGAAACAGGCAGCCACCAAGTGGACAGGGTATAGAATCTCTAAAATGACAGGTAAATAAGATGGTCTTTATAGCAGAGACAAATTAGCCAAAGACTGAGCTGAATTCAGGTTTGAAACATTCTCTAATTAGTAGTTATGGCTTGAGGCATTTGTTTTGTCAGCCTTTCTGCCATTCAAGTCCCTCTCCCTGATTTGCAGGGGTTGGTTATTCCACGATCAGGAGATATCAGAGGGTATCCTGTGCTTCCAAAGAGCAGGGGAGCCTTAGTGGGAGGAGAGCTAAACTTCAATTCCTCTCTGTTCCTGCCACAGTTTCCCAAAGAGCAGCAGAGCAGTGCCAGGTGGGGAGCTGGCACTTTCTGAGGCACACTGCACACAGCACCATTCCCTTGTTTTCCAGAGCAACTCCTCCCCACTCTGGGGGCTGTCCCAGCCCTCCCCGGGTGCTGTCCCATGCTGCAGAACCCTTCCTGGCTGTCCCAGGCTCTGAGCATGTCCTGCTCACCTCTTCCAGTACCTCCCACAGCACACCTACAAGCCTGTTTGGGTCATTACTTTATTTTGGCCCTGTTTATAATAAGGTTTGCAGTTAATCCACCTTTTAGCCCACCCACTGGGTGACATTTAATAAATTGTATTCTTCATTAACATTTCCTTCTCAAGCATTATAGATGATTAATGGTGATAGAGAAATACAGTGTCATCAGCATAAAACAATGATTTATGGTGATAAAGAAAACAGCATCATCAGCATAAAAAAAAATTATTAAGTTATTTGAAGAACTAAAGTTAAGATGGGAAGAAGCAGATCCAGAATTCGTTGCAAGTTCAGCCTAGCTCTGCTGCATTCATGTGTGTCGCTGGTTTGTGCTGTGGAAATAAGTGTGGCTGGCACTTTTCTGTGTCCCAGCAAGGGTGACAGCCCTGCTGGGAGACACTGCACTGCAGCCACAGCACGACACAATGCACAGGGGTGGAGGCTTCTCTCAGACTCCCCCGCACTGCCTGGGAATCCTGCCTGCATCCCTAAGCCAATTTAGATCACAGGCCAACCTTACACACAACTTGCAGCACGACAATTTGTGTGCCGTGTGGGGTACAAAGAGCCGTGAAAGATTTCCTTTCAAAGCACTCAAAAGGCTGGAAAGATCTCCCAGGCAGCTGCCATTTACACTAATAATCCAATTGGTGTGAGAGTGTTTCTAACAAAGTTAAAAAATGCCAGCACAATTGAAGACTGCGGCCCAAGACAGGAACAGCACTTAAAAAATGAAAAAATAAGTGAAAGAATTTTTTGCCTCATCGTTCAGAGACACAGGACACTTGATCCAGTGTGGAACATGCATTCAAGGCTACAAAGCTTTAAAGTCCAAACAACTTCCCAAAGTTACTCGTATCAGTGATTTTTTTTTCTCAAAGGAAAACAAAAAAATCCTAATGACAGCAAGAAAGAAAAAGACAACTGTGCTAAAAAGTCATATTAACTTGAGAGTCCATTAGGAATGGGCACCTGACCCTCAGGATTCCCTGAAACAGGGATGGGCTACACAGCACGATAGCTGGCCATGTTACATCTAGGCCACAAGGAAAACCTACCACCACAAATTTCATTAAAAAACCCCAACAAACTAAATCTTTGTAATCTTCTCTGAGTGTCATTCATTCATAATAAAATAAACAAATAAAAAATTCCAACACTTTAATAGCTTGGAGGAGGAGAGTGGTGGAGGAGCTGGATGGAAGATAATCTACTCCTATTTTCATTCTACAGTTGCATTCACTGCAGCTACAAAATCAGGTATGCCAGTAGTCAGAGCAGTTACCTACTTGATAGCATTGTTCCTAATTATTTGCTGTTCCTTCCCATTAATTTTCAAACTTGATTATCTTGATTTCAACACTACTAAAAGAGTCATTTAGAGAAATAATGGAAAAGAATGGTTCCAGTGCCAATTCATGCTGTCCTCTTCCATAAATCGCTCTCCAAGTTTAAACACTTGCATTTATAGCTACGATATTTTTGACCTTTATGATGTTTCCAAGCCTCTTTAACCACCAGCAGCAGACTGACTACTGAGAGATTTTTCCTCCTGCACAGTCTGAGTGTCCATATAGAAGGGCCACCGGCAGAGGAAATAAATCTGAAACAATTCTCCCCTCTCACAAAGTGAAAACCTCATGATTATGTCTTTAACATAGTAAACTTAAAGCTACAGACTGCAGCGTGTTGCACTTACACAAAGCCATGCACATTTGAGGCCAAAGAGGCAGGGATGCTGCTTTCCCTCTGCTCAGGTTCCAGCCTCAGGGAAGAGCCTCTCCTGGGAGGAGGAGGAGTAAACTGGGAGCAGTGACCACCACACACATCAACTCCCTACTTGCAGATGCACCCCTTCAGAGCGTCAGCAAACAACTTTTAAACAGAAATGTCTCCTAGAGGATTTCTATTTGTCATTTTGCATGTCACAAAGACAAGATTTTCTCTCCTGACACAAATTACAAAACTCTCCATTCAGGTCAGGCAGCAGCCAGGGTCTTTCTACCAAGATGAAGAAAAGTTCCCTGAAGAGACTGGATGAGTTTAAGAGAGTCATCAATAACCAAAGGGGAAGGGAGGTAAGAACGGCCTACGATTTTCTATACGTTTGTATTTAAATATTTGAAACAACTTACTTTGACCAAGTTCATAGTGTTTAAACTAGAATATAAATGAGAGCAGAGAATTCTAAATGAATTATGAAAAGTGTGAGAACATCAAAAGTCATTTGCTCAAAGAGTAGATGATTGTACAGAATATACAGACTTGGGGTAAAGAAACATTTCAGGTTGCTTCTGCGTACAACAAAATGAACCAAGTTTCCAGATCAGGAGCTGGCTTGTGGAACTGCTTTGAAAAACAAATTAAGCTCCATTCTCTGCCTCACTGCTGTGTGGACGGTCTTGAGTGATCTGATTTTTTTTAACTATTTTTGTCCTAAGTTGAGTTAAAATATATTGCTTCCAAACCCACAGCTTTTACAGGTGAAGTGGAAAGGAAAAAAAACTAGAGGCTGGCAAAACTTGTTTGTTATTCCGCTAGGAAGGGCAGAATTGTTTTACTCTGCCTATCTCACTTGTTGGCTGTTTTCTTTTGAGAAAGCAGTTACTGTAAGAGCAATTAGGTTCTTGTTCCTCAGACTATGTAGAGTTTTGTTTGGGCTTGGATAAGTGCCCCAAACATACTCCTAACTATTCCAGTTCTATGGAGTCTCTGAAAGAGCGCTACACGTATCTTTTCAGAATTTAGATGTTTTTATTTCAGTCTCAGATGAAAGCACAAGAAGCTAAAAAGAGGAAAGGGAGGAAAGTGATCTGAGCTACACAGAGATAAAGAATGGCTGATTTAGAGCCTGGCTGGAGTTCTGGATGAATGACCATCTTCACTTTTGCCTTTACTCCAACAGTTCTTCCAACCATATTTTAACCCTGGGTAACTGAAATTGTAACTTTTGCCAAGTCAAAGTGGATTATGATGATACTACATTTTAAGGTAGAAGAGACTTATGCAAAACTGGTATTTTTTCACTGAATGTCAACAGCAACGTATTATCAGCACTGCCATGAGAGATGGGAGCAGTCACATTAGACAAAAGTTTTCACCGTCAATTTGGGGTAAAACTTAAACCATTACAACATAATCCAAACTTTTTAAAATAAGAAGTCTCTCAACACTGTCATTCTAAAACACATTTGTTTTTCCTTCATGGGGCACATCTCACTGGAGATATTTGCAGGTGATCTGGGCTATCCCCAGTGCCAGGCTGTCTGTGAATGCAAGGCAAATGTCACAGGAGTCAGCAGCAAGCCAGCAGGTAGAGCAGTACATCTTGGTCACAAACAATCACTCCAGTATCAATCACCCTTCAAACAGGAGGAAAAAATACCTTGTTCTCATTAATAAATATGAGTTTGTTTTCAGATGAAATCCCCCCCTTTATTGCCTCAAAACAACTTTCTAAGAGCCCCAGATTGCTGTTTGGGTTAGCAGTAAGTCCTGGCTGCAAAACAGAGAGGCCTGCACTGTGATTGCTTGCATTTGAAACAGCTGAACAGCAAAAGAGAATAGGCTTCCAGGACTATTCACTTACTGGTAATGTTCATTCATGCTTTAAAAAGTTCAGTTTGTTCTTTTACATCTTTCAGATTCTATTTTCACAAAATATCAGAGTGGTCATTTTTTCTGGCTTTTAAATTATCTATTGCTGAGCAGGAGGCTCATAGAACCCCTACTCTCCATTTACATGCCTCTACAATGCCACTCCAGAGGAGGAGAGGCCTATCTCCCCAGGATACCTGCTCAAGCACTTGTGATGGGAATGAGATAAAATACTCTGCTATAGCAAAGGTTGGGTTTGAAAAATGCTCCTTTAATTGCCTCTTCTACTTGGAGCAATTAGAGCAAGCCAAGTATAAGTTCCACTGTATCATTTTCCAGAAGTAACAAATCCAACAAAATTTGAATAGTGCTGTATGACACTAGAAATCAGCAAGTGGAGTAATAATGCATGTTATGCACCTCATGCACTGTCCAGAAATCATAGAATAGAGTAAAGAATTTTAAAGCTTTTGAAAAATATTTCTGAGCAAGTCAGCCACAGGCTGTACAGCTCCACCATTTGCAATCACCATGCATGGGAACCTACTCAACTGTGCTGAGACATATGAAACAAACACTTGGCTCGTGTCATACTTTTTGCCATGATGGGGAATGTGTCTTGGGCATGGACCTGGAGCTGTTCACCCCACTGAAACGTTGGTTTTTACACCCTTGGTCAGCCCAAAGCTGCTTTCTCCAGCCATAGCACATGGCAGCATGGCCATGAGCTACAGGAGCCACCCAGCCCTTTTCTTTCTTGCAGAAGGCACAGCTCTGCTATTGCAAAGGCCTATGAGATGAGATGAGATATTCCTTGAGTTCCTCGAGTTCCTGCTTGACAGGGGAGATACCACTGACTCTGAAAAAGGTTCCAACCATCAGCACCTTGTTATCTAGAAGTCTCTCATACCTTTTCTGTGCAGCCTCCCATGGGCAGCTCCAGCTCTTCTCTCCTTCTCTCTTCCTTCAGCAGCTCCAGCTGGCTCTTTCCTGTCCCCAGCACAGCCACCTAACCCTGTCTGTCCCTCACACAACCTCCAGTCCCTTCCTCCTCACAGCACGGCCAGCAGACTCCAAGTGACTCCCAGCCACCTACCTAACTCACTCTTTGATCACACCCAGGGCTCTGTGGGCAAGGCTGTTCCCATTTATGGTAATTAACACAGCTGCAATGTACTGGGGGCAAGATTGCCTTCAGCACTATGTCTGTCCTCTCACACCTGCCATTCTCTCTTCTGAGAGCATCAAGTCATCATAAGGCCATGTCCACCTCTGCAGCCCAAAGCAGCTCAAGTGCCCTCAGGGGTTTTGGCTGGGCTCAGGTAACTCTGCTGTACAGGAAGCCCCATAACCTCCAGCACAGCCACCTGCTGAGGGTATTGACACTAAGTTCAAGGTGTTCATAAGCTCTTCAATCAATTTTGCCATGTGCCCTTCCCTGCTCAGTCTCCCTCTCAGGATCTTTTACAGGAGCTCACAGAGGGTTTGGATAAACAGTGTTATTTGCTCTATATTGAACAGTCCATACCTTCAACTAACAGGCAACCATGAGTTGTCCCAGCCTCATTTGTAAGAGAACTCAGTATAAAAGAGAGTCAATCAGCAGGATGAATAGAAGGAAAAACCCAGAGCAGCTCTAACAGTTGCCTTTCTAATAGCTGGCAAATTCAAATGTAACACAATCCTCCAGGTGGTGTTCCAGGAGCTAAATTTGAGAAGCTGCAACCAGAAATGTATTTACTGCTAATTGTGAATCCTGCCAAGGCACCAAAGACTGAGCAGAGACCACAGGGAAGCAATGTAACCTTTCTTTCAAGTGCTGTGGGTGTATTACAAGTCACTGAATGGGTGCCAAGGAGAGGAATGTTTTCAGGCAAAATGACAGGAAATCCCAACAGTGTTAGGTGTTTGGTTGATTTGGAAAATTCAATCATTAAAAACTCGGGTGGTTTGATGATTTAAATATTAAAAGAGAGAGGAAGAAATGAAATGCAACAGGAAACAAGAACAATGACAGATACTGGAAAGGAGCAAGGAAAAGCAGATGCAATAGTTCAAAATCACACAAAAAGAGAAACAGGAACAGATGGATTTCCATAAAGAATAAAAAAACCATTATGTTTATTTTCATTTGAAGCCAATGGAAGAAAGAAGTCCTAAAGGCATTGGAATAGTTTGATTTTCAGAGCTGGTCTGGTTGACATTTTCTTTTGAACACCAGATTAAATAGCACAACTCAGCTAACAGCATCTTTGCTATAAATGCTATGGGGCTAAAGACCAGACAAGCAGCAGCATTTAAAGCCTTTTTCCCCTATGTAAGTAAGTGCTGGTAAATACTATCAACACACACATATCTTGAATAAGATGAAAATAAAAAAAATGACTCCTCAAGTCCCAATCCTTATGCCAACACCTGACATACATCAGCCTGAGATTTATGAGATGAAGATTTCAAGGATGTCCTAAAAGAGACAAAGAGAAACCTGTGAACACATTTAACTAACTACGTGCCATTTAACCAACTACATGCCATTTAAGTACATGCCATTACTCATTACTTGCAGTAATGTTTGAATTTCTGAGTCAGGATCACTTAACAGGAAACATGAGCACCCTGACACGACCATCAGGATCCTTGAACTTCTTTGCCTGAAGCTTCTATTCTCAAAGGCAGCAAATTGACAGGAATATCATTTCCCATATTAAGGCTAGAGACTACAGGCATCAAAGTAATAAATACTCCAAAATTCAAGGTTCCTCAATTCTTCACAGGGATGCATCAAACACTGAAAACTTAGATGCACATTTCAAACTTTATATGTTTTTATAATTTTAAATTACTTGAAGTTTCATTATTTTAGCTTTTGAAGTTTGCGGTAACATAAAAGTGTTCACATTGAACAATATTTTCTGATTCAAAAAAGAAGCAAAATATTAAGAAAAATGAGACCAACAAAATCAATCAACCAACCAAAAACAGTAAAAAAAGAGGCAGGACTGAAAGATTTTGGGAATATCAGGCAGGATGTCCCAGCAGCATTGAGGTCACCCCTTTGAGTGCACCTGTGCTGTACATTTGCAGCCTGGAACCAGAATATATGCAGCACCACACATCTGATATGGGCCTGGACAGTAATGAAGCCCTGAAGAAGCTGGTGGATATTCCATTGGGAAAACAGGTCCATAAAGAGGCAGTTCCATGGAGAAGATATCAATTTTATTACCATTTTTGAGTCCAGACAAGTTTTATACTCTAATATGTCTGCAATAACGTCTGATGCATCTGACTTAAAGGACAGAATTGTAATAAAGTTAGAAGCGTACAAAATTGCAGAAAGGACAATTTAAACTGAAGCTCTCAACATTAACATCCAGGTTTGGAGCATTCAAAAGTGAGCTATGAAACACCAGAAAATTGAGGCCTTTGCTAAATGTCAACCAGGGGAAATGTGACTTAGATTATTAGAGAGTCAAAGAATATAATCCACAGTAGATCACTTCAACCCTGGCTAATTACTAAAGGCACCAGTTCATTACACTGCTCTAAGTGTATGTAATTCAGTTTGCTCTGCAGTTCATCTATTATGTCTTTTTTATGTGTTCCTGCACTGGCTGTTGCCGTGTCCACCCTGCTCTGAAGGTGCTTCTCAACCCCTGCCATTTCCACTCAGTAAATCCAGAAACCATGACTGAGGTTTGCTCGGCTTCAAGATGATTTCTCTTCAGCAAGAACAAGAAGGAAGAGTGAAAGAAAATTAAAAAAAAAAAAAAAAAACAAAACAAAAAAAAAAAAAAAAAAATTAAAAAAAAAAAAAAAAAAACAAAACAAAAAAAAAAAAACCACCAAAAACCCCATAGGTGAGGGACAAACTCACGTTTAAAAATCAGGACCACAGTTGAGACATTTTCTGTAATAAATTAAGCAACTGGAGTTGGTTAATAGGAAACCATTGTCAGATGCAAATTTGAAATTCAAAAGAACAAAGCTATTTAACCTATGATCAGACCATTTAAAAGATACATTTCATTATAAAGACCTGCTGAAATTTATTCCCATGAGATTGTGTTGGTGCTGAAATTTTACATGGATTTAAGACTTAAGTATATTCATATATTCAGAGGGAAAAAAAAAATCTCATTCAGGGTTAACAACTACAAATATCCAAAAATTTGTAAGTCACAGACGATTGGGGACGTATCTTAGAAAGGGTTTTTTTAGTCATGTATTTTTTGTGTTGTCTGCCCTGGACACCTTTTATTGAGCAGTGCTGGTTAGCTGAACCTTTGGTATGGCTCAATATGATCATTCAGGCAAACTCCTCCCCCCCAATCACTTAGCAAATGTTCTGAACACAACATTCAGGTTTTGCACAATTTGTACCTTTTCACAGGGCAAGCATGAGGTACAACAGCTACACACACCTCACAAACCTCTACAGCATTTAAAAATACTTTAAGGACTTCAGGGCATCAACAAAATATTATTAGCAGGAACAAATATTTTAAGTTGGGATATTTGAAGTGTCAGTTCATGAAAATCTGTACTCCAAAGAATATTTACTGTCCATATCTGACTTTCCAGTAGTTAATAATAATAAAAACATTTTTTTAAATGACCATAACAAATTTCTTTTACACAGAGCATGCTATTCTTGTCACTTTTATAGCTTGGAAATACAGCAACATAATGGATATTAAAACTGACATACTCCCATATTTTAAAGAGTTCTCATCTGCTCATATTTTTTGTTTAATAGAGTTCTCAAAAGTCATTCACAGCTAATTGATATTAGTTTTAATTGAGTTTTGTGTAGGTATTAGAAGGAAAACTGAAAAACCAGCTTGCAGTAATTTCCTATACAATGAATCAAAAAATGCAGAATGTGTGAAGACAGTGTATAGATTAGGAATGACTGAAAGACATAAGAAACTGTCAGACAAATATGATCTGTGAGTAAAACAGGACCTGTTTTCTTCTGTTTGTGCAGTGGGTGGACAGTCCAGCTTTCTCTAGCACAGATGAAGGAGGAAATCAAGCAGCTTAAACCCACCCTTGCAGCAACAACAACAACAACATAAAAAAAAAGCCCAGACTGCTCTGGAGTCATGCTGGCCATGCTGGGAGGGAGCAGCCTCTGATGACAGCTTCAGACACCTGCCTAAAATCCAAATTACCTGCAGCTGCCTGTTCCTGCCTTTGGCCCTCCCCTGCTCAGTTAACCTTCAGCACCAAACCACAAAAATAATGTTTCCTAAACCCACAAGTTGTCAATAACACAACCTGTTCCCAGCAGCACTCTTATCACATCAGTTGCAAAACCATTCACAATTCCCAATACATTTTTAAACTCTTGAATTACAGAGAGCAGCCAGAGCCCCTAATGTGGACACGCCCTGGACAGAACCTTCCTTCCAAAACCAGCTCTCTTTCCTTGTTTTGACTTCACAAGAATTGCTGAGTGGCACTTTTCCAGTGGCACACCATAGGCACATCTCTATGCAGCAGCAAATGCATCAAGCCTTCTTGTGCCTCAGAGCCTCTTAATCCAAAGGAGAGATAAAAAACCTGAAAAACCAACTGCATGATACAGAGCAATACAGCAGAGTATTGGGTGTTATCACCTCCTCTCTCACTAGAGCTGACTTTCATGTCTGTGATCACTTTTCCTTCCTTTAAGCCCCAAACCTTCACACTCAAGAAGATAAGGAACCAAGAAACATGGGGAGGAAAAAAAAAAAAGAAAAAGAAAAGAAAAAAGAAAAAAGAAAAAAGGCATTTTATAGCCTTATTCTAGACCTTCTGCATTACCAGCAAGCCAAATGCAACCACTGCTACCTGTGCTGGAAACCAAACCCCAGCAGCAGCAGGCAGTGACCTCTATCCCCTGCCCCAGTAAAACCACAGCTGGCAGAGGCAGCCACTGCTGTGCCACCACCACCAGTCTGGCCTCCAGCATCCTCTGTCCCAAAGTCAGCTTGAGAGCCCCCAGCATTCAGGTTGCTTCCTGAGGGTGATGGCCCTGGAAATACTTCTGCAGCTGGCATCTGGAAAAAAAGCTGCATGGTTCAGGTGCTCCCTCATGCTTCACTCCAGTACATAAAGAACAAATTACCTTTTCTTCATTAATAGTCCCCCACTACATCATACAAGAACAACAAAGACATCATCACACTCTGATGCTTGTTGTCTTCTTCACCCTCACAAAGATGTCCATGTCATCTGCAGGTAATTCATGGAGTTACTGATGGCTGTATATTAAATACAGCAGGATCATTTGTCCCCCAGGTCCTCCATTCAACACAGTAGGCAAAGTCTGTTTTCTGAGGACAAAAGTGTTGATATGATGAAATAAAGTCTTTTCATTAAGGCAAAATACAAAAAACCACTCTAACAGCTGAGGGCTCTGCTGCAAAAATAAAGAAGTGCTCAAACCCTGGTGTTTGCACCAGACAGTTCTTTTACTCTGATCTTAGTCCAGATACAACACAGTAGAGAAAGTAATCAGTTTATTGGAGTAATTTCTGCTAAAATATTAAAAGGCTTATCCATCACCACATGACATTAAAAAATTCCATTTCACAGCATTCAGAGAAAATAAACTACTTTGTAAACACAAACAAAAAAGAACTGCTCAAGGTAGGTCGTGTGGCAAGGAAGGTAAAAAGCTTAATAAAAGGAGATTAAAATAATTTGCAAGGAGTATTTCACACTGCAACATCATCAGCAATACTTGGTGACAAAGGATGCATTAAAATGGTGATGGAGAAACATTTGGCATTGTGAGGTTTGAAGCATTTTAGATCTTTGAGCAAAAAGTTACCCTGCATAGAATGCACCAGGCTACCAACAGGTCTAATCACAAAATATTTAAATATACATTCCTGTTATTTAAACCCTTACAGTGAGCAGAAATTACTTACTTTCTTTTCCACACTCTTTTCTGTGTCTAGTTATATGTGCCAAAATGTTTATATGGTCTCTTTTCCACCACGTCACATTTACAATCTGTTCCCAATGATCATCCCTAAAACAGGCTGTTTGTGCATTATTATTATTATTATTATTATTATTATTATTATTATTATTATTATTATTATTATTATTATTATTATTATCATCATCATCATCATCATCATCATCATCATCATCAT
>VZUI01041069.1:0-130804 GCA_013401135.1 Cettia cetti
AAGGGAAGGGAAGGGAAGGGAAGGGAAGGGAAGGGAAGGGAAGGGAAGGGAAGGGAAGGGAAGAGAGCTATACCTACCAGCAAATTTGACATGAGCTTAAAAGGGTTTCCTTTGATGGATAAGGCCAAGCTAAAAAGAAACCTGAAAGCATTAGGGCCTTTCTTTTTCCATGTCAGAGTTGCTCAACAGTAATATCACAAAGCTGAATATCTGAAGTCTTGTTATCAGTCCAGGTAGAGAGAGAATGAGACAGACCTGGGCATCTGTGTGCATCTTCTAGCTGTCAGCATGATGTTGTTTGGAGTCTTAAATCCCACAATTACCAGAAAATGATCCTTCATTCCATAGGTAGTGAGGAAACTTGTCCTGTCTGTCCAGCTGGCTACATTTTCTGAAGTAAGGAAATCTGGTTCTTCGTTCATATTAGAGCACAAGATTACATAGCATTCATGAGGACCACTGCTGTGATTGAAATTCTTGACTTTTAATTCTACATAGACTATGAGTCTAAGCATCACTTTGTGCCTCAAAAAATAGAAAATGGACTTCAAACCTTTCCTTTGTCTTTGTTTCCTCATTGAGAAAGAAGGTTTATGCCAGAAAAGTAGTCAGCAAAAGTCTGATTTATACTTTGTTTATTCTTTGAAGAAAGGTAATAGAGCCACTGAAG
The DNA here is from genome assembly GCA_013401135.1 of Cettia cetti. NCBI lineage: Eukaryota > Metazoa > Chordata > Aves > Passeriformes > Sylviidae > Cettia > Cettia cetti. The sequence continues at coordinate 671 of VZUI01041069.1, forward strand.
TGCAATTAAACTGGGAAACAAGTATTTTTATTTTTGGAGCCTATCATTGGTATTTTTAAAGGCCTGAGGCTGGAGCCTTCTCACCACAAACTGTTCAAAAGCAGTGAGCTCATGTAGGACTGTGGGAAAAAGGGTTAGAGAGTCAGAAGTTTTTTCATTCAGCTCACTATTTGCAGCTTGGTTATTATCTTCAGATGTGCAGAGGAGCAAAATGGACTATCTGCACTTTTATTTCCATCCAAGCTACCCTTGGATACAGCAGGGAAGAATTTTGATCCCTTGTCTCTCTACATCTCTTTGTATTTTTCTGACAAGGCTTGCTTCCTTGGAAAATAATCCAGCTGCAAACCAAGCATTTCCCTTCTTGTGTCTGCTCTGATATATATGGATGGGCAAGATGTGTCTCCCAAGCTGTAGGGTCAGGCTGTGGGAGGCTGAGATATCTCTGCCCAGCAGTGCCTCTGCAGGTCCCTGACATGCTCTTAACCATGCCTCGATTGAGAGAAAGATGAAGGAGGCAATGACGATTTTTTTTTTTTTTGTGCACTTCTCAACTTTTTTTTCCAGCAGGGGATGCTCGCTAGGCAAAACTATCCCAAAGAGGTCTGAGTAAATTCATTTCTCCAAAATAATTTGAGAATGGATACTATCAGCTTGTTGGGAACTTACCCAGGTGTGCAGGCATGGGCAGGGAATGACCAAGGGAAGGTTTATGACTTGTGGGAATATTTCTGTTGTTTTCACAAGTTAGTTATGACCCTGAGTGGAATGAAGCAGAGATGGAGGGTTGCTTTTGAAGTGAAAATGCTTTCCTCCCATTCTTCCTCATTAATTGACTTCACCAGGAAAAATAGATTTTTTTTTTTCTCAAGTACACCAAAAATTAACTCCTGGTTTTATTTCCATTTTACTCTGTTAAAAACAAAAAAAGTAAAAACCCTCAAAAGACAAGGAAAAATAAACCCTATACAAAATAGTTACAAACGTGTTATGTAAATAGCATGTTAACTTATGTGCGTCCAACTAATCTTTCATGAACTATAAACAAGTCCTCATTTTCTTTCAGTTATTTCTGTTTCTCCTTTTTAGTGGTGATTTCCAAGTTATAGCAAGCCAGGTAGCTACCTCTAATCTTTATCTCAATGGCTTTTAAAATATTAAAAATGAGTAATTTATTTTTAATGATCTGTAGCTCATTAAAAAAACAGTTTAGGCAATGTGCTTTATACTCTGCAGAAAAGTTCTCCTTGGTCCTCAAGGAAAACTTGCATTTTTTTTCAGGCTAAGCCAATTTTGATAACAAAGATGTTTATTAAAAAGAGACAACTACAGAGAAGCAGACAGAGCAGGGGAACTAATGTTAAAAGCAGTGACTGAAAAGGTCCCTGGGGACATTTTAAAGCAGAATAAATTGAGGCTGATTTTTAATTGATTTGAAATCTTTCTGAACATTTTTACCTAGGAAAGATTGGTATAAAGGATTGTGAAACAACAATTTCATTCATCATTTACACAAATAGGAACTTAGCACACTGTGTTCATATGTAGGTGAAGTACTCAAAATGAAGGCTGAGAACTAACATAAACTATTGTCGGGTGCATCTGCCCTTCAGAAACTCCTGTTATAAAAGAAGGTGCATCCCACAATGTCTTTGGGAAAGATTGTGCAGAAGCAATTTTTGAAGGCTCAATAAGATGTAAGTTACATCACACAGGAAAGGCATTTATTGATTATTGAACCCCTGAGTAGAGCTCTATTTAGCTTGTCTCCAAAAGAGTGCCAATCCTTCCTTCAATTTTACAGTTTATGTTGCTTATATAACATTTCTCTTACCCACGGAGACAAATCACCGGACTTTATCCTTGATACCTCTACTTAGTTTCAATGAATTACACACACTGCCATATATGCTTAGGTTTTGTGAGCCACATCAATGTTTTATTTATTATTATTGTTATTATTATTATTATTATTATTTCTTCCACTATCTTTCACAGTGTTTCAGTGCTTGAACATCATTCTGCTCTCTCTTTGCTGCATGGTTGCAGCCCTTTGGCCTCATCATGGTTTCAGGAGCAGAGGCACTCTCTGTCTGGGGGCTGGTACACAGAACTGCTCTGTGTTTGTTCTGCAAAGACAGTTCCTGTCTTTGAAGAAGAATTTATATTTGCTGATGCTAAAAATGTCTTTCCCTACCTGTAGCCTAAAGCTTTTTCAATATTCTCATAATTAATTAGATAATCTGAGTTGATTGTGAGATGAGAGGTCACATTTAATTTGATGTACTTAATTCAGTATGCTACTGATTCTATATAATGTTTCCTGCTGCTACAACTTCAAATTAAGGGATCTAGTTTTATACTGCTTGCCATTGATTCAAACCTCAGAAGATGTTGCTAAACTCTCTGTCCTTCTGTAGCAGATGAATTTAATTCCATGAAGTCATTTGTGGTAAGATTCCCTTCTTTCTTTAGTCTGGGAGACACTTTCAAAACAAAGAACCTGCAATTCCTCTCATTTTGGAATGTAAGCACTGCTTCTTCTTCTAAGTTAGGCTGAGAAATTCCTTAGTATCTATGGCACAGTAAAACTGAACTCAGGGATGCTGTGTCCCCTTTTTTTCCTTCACAGTAAACTTGTGTGCTGGAGGAAATGGCCAAGGTCCCCAAGTTTAGGCAAAGGGCTGACAGAATAGGATTACAAAGGCATCTCTGACTGTTCCAAACAATTCAGTAGGATATATGCAGATTTATATATATATAACTTTTTTCCCATTCTATTCTTCTCCCACACTGATTTCACTGTTTCTAGCAGTTTTGGTAGATATATCCTGTAAACTATGAATAGAAATGCTGTGTTGTAAGATTCTATTTTCTTGAAGTTATAAGAAGTAAATCATGATAATTTCTTATACAGAGAATAAAACTAGGCTTGGGATATTTAGATAAATTCAAAGCAAAGAAGTTACGGTATCTCACCACCTGTTTGGCTTTTCAAAATCTTTTCATTTCAATATTCACAGAGATAGCAATGGATACTATTCATCAACTGAATAAAGAATTAAACACCAGCAGTGAAAAATGTATTTACATAAACATAATAAAAAATAAGCTTTTTATTTTTTTTTTACTGTTGAAATGACAGTAATAATAGATGGGAAAAGCAAGTGGGAAGTGACTCAGAAAATCTCCATGTAGATTTTATTTATGAAGATGTTAGTATTTTCACTAAATAGATGGAAGAAAATCACAGTAAAATTCCAAACATAATTAAAATGCTCAACAATTTCAAGACAAAGCACTTTTCTTTAGGAGAATAGAAACTTTCTGTAAAAGTCTTGTGTCAGAACACTGGTGGAATAAAATTTTAAATTAAAAAAAAATCAAATTTTTGGGGTTTTTTTCTGTTGAAGACAAGATTTCACTTTCAGAAGAATTTGATACATACTAAAAATAATTTAAAATTACTTCCATTTTTTATAGTTCATGACTCTTTTCTTTCTGACTATAGCAAATGTGTGATTGTATTCCCCTAACTGCTACATCTCTCCAGTGTGTCTAAACTATTATTTTCAATTTCATTATTTATAGATGCATAAATTTCCAAACTTAAAATAAAAGTTTTCATTTCAGCTGCTCTTTGAGAGCAACTGCAAAATGCTGTAGAACACCAAATGTTTCTAAATTAGCTAGTTGGAGCAGTTTAAGCTCAGAAAGAATGGCTTTTTCCTTGGCTGAAGAACACAGAAAATCTTTGAATTATTAGAATGAAAAACATTCAGCTGTGGTCTCTTGGGTGCAAGAGAATGTATTTATTTTCTCTTAGAGGGAAAATGAATTTAGCATCTGGATTTGTGTCATTTACACCTAGAGGGAATAGAGGGAACATGAATATGTTCCCATCAAAACTGTCAAAATACGAAGGACATTAGTTACAATCAAGAACCAGGAGCAGATGAATTTTATCAACAGTGAGACATAGAATGGAATGTGTAAAAATAATAAAATCATACACTGAGGGAGAGCATAAATGGGCAGACATCCCTCTTTAATGTATGAGAGATGCTGAGCATTTCCTCTTTACAGTGGGTGTTGCTGTGTCCGCTGCTGGCCTTCTCAGCTTTGCCTATTGTCATTTTGCCCACCTGCATCATCAAATTTACTGGTCTGTAATTTGTGAATTTCTCCTGAGCCCCCTCTTTAAAATTTGTCAAATGTGGCACATTCCATTCTTTCAGTATCAAGGTAAACGTAAATGATACATTATGCACAGCAATTTGTTTAACAATCATTTATTTTATTTTTCTCAGACTTTGGGTAAAAAAACCCCAGATGTTAGCACAGCTGCAAGCCATTTCCCCTCTATTGCTGTCACTTTACCTTGCTTTTTCTAAAAACTGGTCATCTGTCACCCTGTCATCATTTTGATAGACCACTGGCAATCGTATTTGGTTTTCCTTTTTCCAGATTCAAAACATATCCATCAGCCAGACTGTGGAACATATAACTTACTTTCAGCTTTCCCTGCTCAGATGCTATTTTTTCTTTTGGAAGTCTCACTGATTCATCTGCTTAAACATACTGATGCTGAAGAACAGGGGAATGGAATGCTTTCCATAGTGGTCTTTTTCAATAGTTGTAATATATATATAGTAAAAGACAACATAAAACTGAATTCTCTGGTAGCATTTTACCCATTTAACTACTGCTTCTTAATATTCTTCTCGCCAGCTTCCTCAGCCTTATCTAGCTCTAGTTTCTGAGGTTAAATGCTCCCATGGGGGTATTTTTGTTGTAGCTGTTCTTTTCAGTAAACTAGCTGTGGATACCTTCAGCTCTGTGTCACTTCAAGCAGGTTTTGGAAAGGTTTGATCTCTTACATCATGTCAGTACATTTGCACAAAAATGTGATGTTACCAAGAGCAGGGGACCAAATGTGATGAAGGAGACGGAGCCTAGAGCTAAATAAATGCACTTCCAGATTGCTTTAGACATGCAGAAAAAATATACTTCATGACAGTAGCATAATGGGACACTTGCTGGTCATATGTCAGTGTCCCATAGTTGCACATGAAAAATGTGCTTTTTTGCAGAGTGATCTGATGCAACACACAGATGCTGTATGTTAACATAACCTGCAGTTCCATTTTATATCAGGATGTTAATGTTTACCAAACATAATAAAAGACTACATAATTCTATCATAATAATTAATTACTGAATAGTTACCTAACAAATTTAAAAGCTTATCATACCGAAACAGGCATCATCTTAAATGGGATAGTTGCTCTAAGAGATTGCTAAATTCAGCAGGTACTATTTACACAGTCAAAGAGGATTTAAGTGGTAAAAAACCTTTTATCAGTGAATAAAAAATCACAGAAGTGACTTTAACATGCTCCTCAGGTACTTCAGTATCTATGTGGCAGACACCTAGGACTGTGTGACATGAGGGCACACTACAGGCCAGCTCATCCAGCTGAGGTTGAGCTGTGGTCCTGAGCAGCTGTGAGCAGTTATGTGCATGAGAGTGGAAGGTAGGTAATGATAAAGAAATTTCATGGGTTTAATCTTCAATAGTGCTTGCAGGTGAAAATATGTAAGTATTATCTCTTTCCCTCTCTGGGTCTAATTTTGAGAACATTTTAATACTTTACATGATAGCAGCTGTATATGAGCTTCTAAGATGTGTTAGAAGTACTATGAAAATTCCTTTACTTTTAAAAGTTACATTGAGGGATTTCCTTTGACTGAGAAAAATCATGGAAAACAGTAACTCTTCATGACAGCTTTTATTTTATAAAAGCAACTTCAGATTTCATTTTCCGAGGAGACAGTATAATCCTCACCCTAAAAACGTGAGTGATCCTTCTTGAGAAAAATACAGTGAGGAGACGACTCACTCTGTAAATGAAGGCTTTGAGGACCCAGGCTAGACCTCTACAGAGGACAACAATCCAGGCTTTTGATCATATATTTTGTCATTCCTATTTTGTTGATACTTCCCTGATATGACATAAGAAAGCAAAAATACAAATGCAGTTCATCTATGTTGTCTCTGTAGAAAGCTGTACCATATTCCTGCTTCAGTTCCCTGTCATATTTCCATCTGAGTTGAAGAACTGGCCCTCTCTGTTCAATGGCTAAGACTAAATTAAAAGAGAACTGCCTCTTGTTTACTTACCTCTGCAAGCAAGGGTGTGCTTGTATTGCCATCCACCTGGTCTGACTGACTACCAAGCAAATGCTCTTAAGGCATTTGGAGAAATGCAATCAATTTTTGTTCTTTCTAATTATTTTCTGTCTGCAAAATTCTCTAGACCTGCTGAGGACACAAATGTGTGAACATCAGGAGGGTAGCTATTATTGTTTGAGAAGGAAGGATAAAATTATTAGAGGAAAAAAAAGTCTTTTCAGCTAAATCTTCTAGGCCAGTTTTTTAGACCTAGAAGACTTAGAAATCTTGTGTGCTAAACAAAATTTTTCACCTCAACAACTTCCTAAGGTTTTAGAGTGAGAATATTTTAGTTATTTTGTAGTTAATTAGGAGTGATATTATTTCTCATGACAATAAAATGTGATTAAATAATTTCAAAGTTAGGTACTTAGTTAAAATATGCAGAATGTGAAGAATGATAAATGCTATTTGCTAGGCAGGATTAAAGAAATAACTAAGTTTGTGACAATGACCCTCAAGGGCTTGAGATGTGTCTAGCCTATTTATAACCTTTTCTTCTCATCTTAAGAAGCAAATCTTTACTGGAAAAATAATGTAATGAAATTTAACCTGATGTGGAGAGGTTAGTTTCAGGAACTCTTGTCCCTGCTGGCAAGTGACTCAGATGATAAATTGCCAGTACAAATCATCAGACTGATGCCTGGCAAGAACTGAAGCTAACCTTCTTCAGTACTTTTTAATTAAAAGGAAAAAAATATTTTTTTTTTTTTATTTCTAAGGAAGAGTGTTGCAGAAAAAATCAGGCAGAGGGCCTGAGGAAAGGGAGAAAATGGTCTAAAAGTCTCCTTTGCATCTCAGCCAAAACCAGCTCATGATGGTAATGATGCTGGGAATGGGAGAGAAGAGAAGAAAATGACCCTGATCATTATAACACAAGCTTCCACAATGCTAGCTTGCAGATAGCATTCCCCAGATTTTTGTGCACTTGTAAAAATGACAAGGATTGACTCCACTGCTTCCTATCATACCAGGGTGAGGGACACAGTCTGGATAAAACTTGAGAAAAGAATATTTTCAGTTTAAAGATCTGAATTTAATTCAGACTAGTAAGTTCAGGAACTACTTGGGCACAAGCCAAAGGTTTCCATCTAGCAAAATGGCATCCATATCAAAGGAAGCTGGAAGCTCTCCAGAGCTACAGGGAAATCCTACAGCCTGTTGAAACAGAAACATTTTGTAAATATCTCAGCTTTGAGGAACTCTGATGATGACACAGCCAAAGACCTCTGCCGGATTTTCCAGAGGTCTGCTTTGCTGAGTGAGCCTTCAAGGTCTACAGACACAAGTCTTCCTGCACAGAAGCACAAAACTGAAGATACTAGGGATTCCAGAAAAGAAAAGTAAAATAATAATATATTTCTCTGAAGGTATGGAAAATTTCACAGTTAGGTTGCATTTTTGTTATTATCTTTTGCTTGTAAGTGGAGTAAAATGTCTGAGTACCCAAATCAGTATTCACATATACAGAAAGTCCTGTGTTAGTTAATAAACCCTAGCTGAAGAGTTATAGCTGGGCAAAATGGTTGCAAAGAGGGTCCTGACTCTGTTGCTAATAAATAAAAAAATGTGAAGTGTTACCATAAGGATAATGGGCTTACTGGGGTTCTGTGTAACTGAAAAAAAAAAAAAAAAAAAGGATACACTGTCTACATGTAATATGTAATTCCGGCAGATCTCTTGAGAGCAAAACAGCAAATATTCAGTGACGTTAAACTTTCAGAGAAGATCATATTCCATTCCAGTGCTTCCCTGTTAAAGCAGACTGTCTAACCTTCTGCAATACATAGCCCATTACATACCAGGACAAATCATTAATGTGTGAAGCTACAACAGCCTGTCAGTCTCTTTTCATATAAAAATAAAAATAAAAAATGCAATCCTTTGGTAGTGTTTCAGCCAATTTCTTCGAACATTGGGTGATTAGAAAACAGTTCTGGGTGAGATGAGTGCTTATTTTTGCTGCTTTTTTTTCTCTTTTATTCTATTGCTGCTGTTGTTTGCAGAGATTAGCAGAAAGCTATGATGAATGTTGACTGATCAAGGGAATGGTTTGAGTATGATTTGCTTTCTCTGATTAGGCTGAGTCAACCCATTTTTTTATGAGTTTATTATTGAAGGTGTGGTTAGATTTGAATCTAGTCAGAATAATTAATTTCATTTTTATCAACTTATTTCAATGAATTACTGTGTTTTATTGTATTATTTTTATCACCTTGTTTCAATGAATTACTGTGTTTTATTGTATTATTTTTTATCAACTTATTTCAATGAATTACTGTGTTTTATTGTATTATTTAAGCTTATATATAGGAAGATAGTATTTCTATGTAACTTTGTTAAGTATATTACTTGATTTTTTTTCCTGAAAGATCTCAAAATATCACTAATGTTAAATTCCTACATTTTTCATTTTTTCTGTCCATTTTCCAATAAGTCCTTTTACTCAAGCAGTGGTTAAAATGAGTGAGAATTTTGCCTTAAATGTGTGCATTAAGAAAGCCTTTCATCTCTAATATGATTTATTTAAAATATATAATTAATTCTCAAAGAGGACTTTCAACCTTTCTTTGTCACTGTTCTTTTTAAAATATTGTGAAGATCAATCTTGCATCCTTTCAGAGTCAGAAATTAAAAGTCATAGGAAAGATATTAGTATGCTTTTAAAGTAAAAGATCATATCCACACCAAATTGGTATTTCATCCCATAATGAACTCAAGCCTCTGCAAACCCAAAATGTGAGATATTTCTAAATGGGGAAGATACACCTAGACTAAATGCTGGTATTCAGGGTGGAGGGTTGACTGAAAGAAGAAATATCAACCTCCAGGACAGCTTGCTATGGCTAGCAAGGAGACAACATCTGAAAACAGAAGCCATCAGAGAGACCTTTGGAAGATGTCAAGAGCCAGAGTGCTCTCATCAGCCCTGAGAAGACTCTGACTCCAACACGGAAGTTGTAACATGGTGCTTAGAGATTCATAGCATCCATGCCCTTCAAAGATCCTCAAAGCTACAAAGTGTTCCCTTTTAGAGACCTTCTGTGGCAACTCATGTAACAGCACTGGCTGGCAACTTCTGTCAGCTTTCACTATTTAATAATATCCAGGTGAGAATCAGAGACAGAGACCAGAGATTAAAGAACACAAAGAAATAAGTTTAAAATGATTAGATAAAAATTCCTGTTGTGCCACAGATATGTAAACCCCCCTATGAGTGTATAGAAGAATCAAACTGTGTCTCTGTATGTACAATTATGCAAATGTGCCATTTGCCCCTCCTCCTCTGAAAGGTTTCAGCAGTTTCATCCAATCTACACTGGCTGTTGGAGGGAATTCTTTGGGAATGAGCCAATACAGTCTCCTCTTCATAGTTCTTTCTGCTCTTGTTTCCAGCAGCCCAGTTGTTTCAATGTGGGTCCAGATTTGGCTGCTTCTGCTCATGTCTTTGCAACCCCACTCGGGTTCACTAGGATGAAAGGCAGCATCTTGCTGGAACATCAGGTACCCTAACATCTCTGTGCGGAGATTGCAGTCTGTGGGTTCTCTATAACTTCCATAACCTCCTAACTAAAGGGCTAATGCTGTCTCTGCCTAGTCTGAGAGGAAGAGTGTGGGATCCTCTTGTCCAGGCAGGGGACATGACTGTGGCACATTTCTGTCTGTGGCACATTTTTATCTTTTCAAAGAAACACACAGTACAAAGTAGACAGTGGGTGTTGATACAGGGGCACCCCTCCCTCAGTTTATGTCCAGTGAAATTAATGTTCAGAAAGGCAGAAGTGCTCCCAGACAAAAAATTTAAAATTATTCTTAGAGCATCCAGGAGAAATTCCTATTGTCACTGGTTTGTGTAGGGGTGGAACAAATGTCTCTGACAGAGGCACATCTTTGTAGAAAATAAGATACTGCCTCATGACCAAAGATGCCAAATGTCACACCATAGAACCGGTCTCTTTCATGTGCTTGGCCATGGACTTTGTATGTGACATCTATGACATAAGTGATTTCTGATGAGGTACCCCAAAATTTTTCAAGTGCCCTAAGGGAAATTTCTGAGACCAGATCAAGTGGACATGCAGACTGCTGACTTCAGTGTGAGCAGTGTCTTTCTTTCATACCAAGAAAGAATGGGAAAAAAACCCCAAAGTTCAAGTGCTCTGGAAAATTAAGGCTGGCCTTACAGACTTAAAGGGCACTTTCAGTAATTTGGGGTGTTTAAAATCCATGTCTCTGCATTTCACTTACTTGGCTATGGAATGGGGTGATTCACACTGCCTAATTTCACAAGAGAAACTCATCCATATTTATGAAACACTTCAGAAAGTTTCATGTTGGAAGCCCTGATGATGAAGTTTGCCAGCCTCTAAAGTAAGCCCATGCAGAGGAAGATAACTTGCTGTTCAGGTAAGATACTCTGCTAGGTGCAGAGGCACAGGTCTGTGAAGGAGATCCAATGTGTCCTACCTTGCTAATGACATTCACAGGTGTCACCATGACACAACGTGATAAAAGTTCTGTTTCTTTCTCACAATTTTTAATCTGGAAAATTGTGTACAAGAAATGCATTGTTAACGGGTTTTTAATATTCCAAAGAGTAATATTTGCAAGCTATGTAGGATTAGAATTAAATGTTATGATACAAGCAGATAAAATCATTTGAAGCTGTCATTTGAATGGATTAAAATTAAATAGAATGAGTATTAATTTCTTTATGGCTCCTTTACCTCCCTGTAAAATTAATGTGATGCCTACTCTCACAAACATAATATTTATCAATGATTGTGATGCATTTTGAACAGCCTGTTTAAACTGCAAAAGGCATCCATACAGAAATTAATAATTTCTCTAGTCAGTCTAGACTTAACTGATGTGTGGAGAATAAAACCAAAGGCTATAACATGAATAGCAATGATACAGACTGAGTAACTCCTTGTTCATTGAATGAGACAGGAAACAATAAAACATGGTAATTTAATTAAAGCTACATCACAGTGCAAATGCACAAGAGATGAAGAGTCCTGCATAGTCTAGCTTAACTTCTAAAACTTCCTCCTCCTGTTTTTGCAAGATGAATACTCTTCTAACATATTGTGTTGTTCATTGTGTTGTTTTTCTGTTCATGTCATTAGTACTTACTGAGCCTCAGTTCACGTTTTGTGCTTGTCTGATGGTCCTCAACAGCAATCCCTGTCACCTGCAGTTCTGTTTATTTACCATCTAAAGTGGTGAATTCAGAGAAAGAAGTGGTATGGCACTGCCCACAGCTTTCCAACTCTTCCTGGCCTGAGAAAAATGGTAAACACTCCTGTAAATAATTCAGCACAGGGAAATACAAGATAGTTATAGTCAACACACTATAGCAACAGAATTGGAGCACTCCCAATTGTGTGAATACATCCTACCGGACAGTAAGTAGGTTTATTTTTAAAATAAACTATCAACAAAAGCCAGTGATTAGTCTTGATTACTCTAGTGAATTGATGGGCATGACTACTCACTGTAAAAAAGCAAGTGAAGAAGAAAACCCAAAACCAAACTCCAAAAAAAAAGAGCTAGATCACAAAGATAGTTGATAATAAAAAAGAATATAGCCTCTGTGTCTTTTCATCAGATCACAAATTCGTCCAAACCACAGAAATAAAATAATCAAGCCTTATTTGAATTAGTGTTTTCACTAATGTTTACACTTACAAATACGAAGTCCTCGAGGCTAGAATGAATCTTTCTTTCCTTGAAGAAATTCAGCTATGTCTATAGCTGTCTATGTCTATGCTTAAACATACCCAGTGGCTTAATGGGAACATGAAATAATCCCAGTTCATTTGGGGAAAGGTAAGAAATGGAACAGTGTGCAAGAACTCAAACCCTAGAAATTAGAAATAATGTAGCAAGATGACAGTGGCCAAAGAAAAAGGGAAAGAGCAGTAAAGAAAACAAACCATCTCCTCTCTGTGCTCCTTAGAGATTGCTCTATGGTATTGCCTTCAGAAAGAGCAGACAAGGTAGGCGTACAAATGAGCAGACTATACCTCAGAAGTTTTCCTTCATTTTGTAAACAAGCTACCAAAAAACTCTTCTCAGAGGCTCCCAGCTGTTGGAGTGATGCGCAGTAGTGGCAGGCTGGCAGAAACCAGCTGAGCTGTGCTCTTCCCTGCTGGCATGACCCTTGTGTGGATGAGCAGTGGTGTCAGACCTCAGACAACAGCTGCTGGGCTTTCTTGTCAGAAGGGTACAGTCCTCCTCGACTGTCTTTTCCTTACCTCCTACTATTGTGGGCACTCTTGGGGCATCCCTCTGGCATTAGCAGTACCTTTGTAGATCAGGGAACTAAAGTCAAAGGGGTTTGCTTCGGAAGCTTCATCTCTGAGATTTTAAGTAATGTATTTATTTGTGTTAAAAGGCTGTTTCTGTAAGAGGCAGCATTAATAGTTGTTAAGATATTTGACAAATCATAAGTCACACTGGACCCTATATGTATCCTTGCCATCTGATTCAAATAAAAACACAGATTTTTTTAGAACTTAAGATGGAGAATTTCTGTTTATTTGCAGAGAGTCCATGGTGTATTACTTCAGTCACTCGTTGATCATCTGTCACTTTAAATGCTTGTGAAAATAAAAAAAAAAAATTAAAAAAAATAATAATAATAAAAAAAAAACCAAAAAAAGAAATGTCTGCTTGTGACTGAATGGGATTTATCCATTTATCCATAGGTATTAAAAATAATTAATTATTTTTTGCCACCTAAATATGTGAAAGATTAAGTTACCTTTGGAACAAAAATCAACACTTTTGAAATCCCGATCAGTCTTGTAGAAACCTGATAATACTTGATGTAAGATTACCGGTACTAATCCTGTAGGACATTGATGTTCTCAAATACCATAAGGGGACGGAGAAAAAGGAAAATTCAAGAGTATTTGAATATATCTCAGAAAGCAAGGCTCCCTGTGAGTAGTTCACAGCTCTCTGCCTTGGCTACCTGCCAAATACAGAATCCAATTGCAAGTTTTGCTCCTACCCCACAGAGGGACATGCTCTAGCAACCTAGAGAATCAGGCTATAACAGAGAAAGAGAAATGTGGTTTAGCATGACTGCCACAGCCTCCCCTAAGCTCCTATCTACCTCAGGGACTAAGGCTCTGCTGGACAGAAATGGTTCTTGTTGGGAAACTTGCTCTTTTTAGCAGTTTCTAACTCATGACATATTAATTCCATATTGTGTTTTCTGACGAGACCACCCAGAGGTGTCTATTTGTTTCTTGTCAAAGGTTTGCAGGGAGCTGAGGGACTGTTGCAGCAACAAAGGATGTCTCTTTTGGCCAGGTCTTGGTTGTTGAAACTGCCTCATCCCAATCTGTCAGCTTTTTGCCTTCATTTTGGTTTAATTTGAAATCTAATTCCTGTTCATATTCAGACTGTGGTTTATCACATCAAAGCCAAGTGAGAGTGAAGAGCTGTTCAAATAATTTTTTACAGTAATCTCTTACAGGCACAAAACTGCTGCTAAATTCCCCAAGCATATCAATTTTGACAGTAGTCCTATCAGACTTACTCTGGTTCCTAGGTCTGATAAGCAACTGATCATGTTATTTCTAACTTCCCTCTGTTTAGGCATCCTACTGTAAGCAGACTGCAATCCTGCTGGCAGGAATCGTGTCTGTCTTGAACTCATTTCTCACTTTGTCATGCTGTTTATCTGTAGCAACATCCTGTAAATTTGAAGACAGCTGGGATGTTATTTCAATATTTAATCTTTAGATTGTGGAAAACTCCAGCCCACCTCTAGCCAAAATGAATCCTCACAGGCCCTTCAAACATCCCAGTATGCTTTTGATTGGTATGAAGTGGGAAAGAAAATTACTAATGAAGAACATTGGTAAACTGTGAATTTTCCAGAGTGTCTTCTTCCTTATGTGTATTCCACAGTCTGCAGGCAGATCCAAGCTTTCTCTTGTGTTGAAAGGAATATCTACAAATGGTTTCCTTTATACCAAATGATTTTTTTTTCCTGGAGATATGACTGGTCTTCCAATTGATGGAGTTTTTGTCTTTTTGTGTTTGCCTGGGGTTTCTGTGTGAAGAACCTTCTCCTGACATCTCCAACCTAAACCTTCCCTGGCACAACCTCAGCCCATTCCCTCGGGTCCTGTCACTGGTCACTAAAGGGAAGAAATCTCTACCTGCCCCTGCTCTTTCCTTCACAAAGAAGTTGCAGACTTTGATGAGGTCTTCCCTCAGTCTCCTCCAGGCTGAACAGATCAAGTGACCTCAGCTGTTCTCATACAGCTTCACCTCCAACCCTTTGCCCTTTTTATTGACCTCCTTTGGGCACTCTGTAATAGCTTTATATCCTTCCTACGTTGTGGTGCCCAGAACTGCCCTCAGGAGTCAAGGCAAGGTCACAATGGTGCAAAGCAGATTGGGACAATCACCTCCCTTGACTGGCTTTAACAATTCTAGTGTTTATGTATGTACCTATCCCGGAAATTGAGAAATGCGTAATCCATGAAGTGCTGAAATGACATTTGATTCGGTATTTTGATACAATAATTTTCTTAAAAAGAAACCTATAGCCTCATATATAGTATGTATATCACATACTATATGTGGACTATGGGTATAAAACCTAAGTTATATGTAAAATGTTTGCAAAATTATCCAGCTAATCCCAGTCAAAGATAGTCAATTATAAAACTTCCATTGAAAAGGCATTGTTTGTCTAACATCCTTATTTTCAGAACATTCCTAATGCTTAATGGCAATTAGAAGACTGGACTCCTGTACTCCCAGTAATTAATCTTTAGTCAAAAATCCTTCTCCTGGAAGTTAATTGCATGTCTTGCCTCATGTCCCAAATGAGCAGAGTTGTGTGAGAATGTGGTAATGTCTATCCCAGACTTCAAACAGCCGAGCATGCCAGGAAGCAACGTAGGTAATTGAAGTATCTGCAGTCTGGGAGACTGGCAGGAGGGTCACATAAAAGCAAGCTTATTTTTGCATGTTGTTTTGAAACTGCATGAAACTATACTGAAAGCTTTACAGGAATCTGCTTTCATGTAATGCTGGTTAATGGAGACAGCAAGCCCTACTCTGCATAGATAAATTTCCACTCTTATGGCTAGTCATTATTTGCTCCATTTAGTATATAACTGTCTTTTATTAAAATTACTTCCTAATTTCAAATTAATGCTATGATCCATAAGAAAATAACTGAACCTGATTTCTTTTTTTCTCTGTCTCCTGTCATTGTATGAGAAAGAGAAATGTGAAACTATTTTTACAGAATACAGTAAAGCTTTGGGAAGCCTTTTCACCACAACCAGATATTCACCTGCTCCTCTATTCTGAAGTCAATGAGCCACCAAATGTTAATCCCTAAAAAGTTTGGCTTTGACAGTGTGTTACTGTGAGACACTTCAGTATATCCCCTAGAGATTTCATCATTGCTTTTGAGGCTCTGTGGAATTTACTTCCTTGTGGATGGTCTGTTGGAGGGTTTTGGGGGAAAAAAAAAGAAACAAGGAAAATTTGCAGAGAGGCACTAGATAATAAACTCCTTAGAGTTCAATAAACTCTTTAGATAAGAAAGGTCTCATTCTTATCTCTTCTTTTTTCCTGCTTATTATCAATTTGCCTAAAGAAAAGACATTTTCTCTCTACAAATCCTGTTTCATTACTTCAATAAGAGCGGTATGAAATCCTCACATAGTTGTACCAGTACTTCTCATCTGCTTTTTGTCTTAAATTCCATACTGATAAAACTTCTTTGTAGCCCTGAAGAGTGAAAGATTTTTCTTATCAGGGAGAAGCAGTTTGTACTCCTTTGTAAAAGAAGGGTATCCTTAGTAGGATGGAATGGTAAGATGGTTCCGGGCCCACTTCCATGAAAAGCCATTTCTCCTGCTGGGGCACCTGTGCACTAGGGACTAAATAGGAGGACCAGTTCCATTCTTACCAGCTTCATGGCAGCGTTTTCCTTTTGCTGAGACAACCCTGGTCCTTTGACTGAACTTTTCCAAACCTGGCTTCATTTCTGGGTTTTGTTAAGATAGGTTGCAGGTAGCACCAACAGACATCAACTTTCCATGTCAATTATGCATAACACTTGATTGTATCTCTGAGCTTTATTGTAAGACTAACAAAATCACTGCAAACCCCCATAAATATGCTACTTTCAGTGACTTATAATAGATTATTACATAACATTAAAGCACAGGTTTGCCTTTTAAAAAGCTTCCATGTATAGAAATTACGACCACCAAATGAGCTTTTAATCAGAGAATGTCTACTTAGAAGGAGGCCCATAAACCTGAATAATAATTAATAAGAGAGGTTATTAAGAAATGTCAGTTGTTATAGAGTAGTGTGGGGAAGAAACAAAAAACAAACCAAATAAAAAGCCAAATCATAAACTCTAGAGGTCTATAAAAACCTTGATTTAAAGGTATTTTAACATTAATTAAAAGAGGAACAATTGGCATTTCTTATGCAATGACACTGCTCTTTTTGTTTCCTTTCATTCTCTGTGGAAGTGGAGCACAGAGCAATCACTTTGGTTTCTTCATCAGTGTGTTTGGATGCCTGATATAACAGAAGAGATAGGAGGCACTGCCCTTTATCTCCACCCTGGCTGTCGTGGTGGTGCTATGCTGGTCTGTAAGCCTTCTTGGCAGTCTCTTTCCAAGTCTGTCTATAAAAATTGTACTCTGCATTTCTAGCAATGCAGCATGTACAGTTTGAAGGATGATATGGATATTTGCTGCGAAAAATTATCTGCAGATTGCTTTCCAAGTGCAGCAGGAAAAATTCATCATTCAAACACATGAGAAACCATTTTCAAAAAGGACAGAAGCAATAAAATGCAAAGGAAAGAAATACTTTCCATATTCAGGTGTGATGCAATGATTTGTCCTCAAAAGAAACCTAGCTTTCTATGACATTTATTTTTCCATTTCTACACATGAAAATTATTAAAAGGAAGGTGAAATATTTTAAAAAATATATATCCAGGCAAGAAATCATTGCCTACATCAATTGTATTAAACAACATCTGTGAGAGAGGGACTAATCTTTATACATGTGCACACATACAAAATTGTGCTATATGAGAATTATGAATATACATTTATCTTTATAGGAGGTGTGCTCATGTTTTCTAAGTAATTTAGAATGCCACTGCTGGAGGGAACAGTATCTTGGAAGACAGGTAACCTTGAAAACCATTTAAACATTATAATGTGGAAGCTGTTCCACCTGAGTCCTTGTCCAGTACTGTGGAAAAGGTGAATGAGAACTGTGGCCATGTAAAGAGGAGACTAATGAATATGAAAATAATGAATACCAGTTGGCAGGTGGTTTTCCTTCAGCAAGTGCCACTAGCAGAATTGACACTCTTAGATGACCTTTACCTCCTGAGCCCATACATGGAGTCATTTTGAAATATCTGAGATGAGAAATTAAGGAAAAAAAAAAGACTGTTAAACTGAACAGAGTGCTTTGTCTCCCCATTGTGCAAACACATGAAGCTGGCATAAACAAGAGCACTGCCTAAAAAAAGGGCAAGCTATGCTTTCCAGGTCTGCATTGTTTTCTCCCTTGATTCTTGTCTTTCTTTTGTACCAGGGTATTTTAGACTGATTCACCATGCAGGTGCATAAATACTGTGCAGGCAGAAAAGAGAAAGCAGCTGAGGGGCAGAAGGTGACCAGAAGAATTGGTCTGGCTGCTTGTGCTGGCTTTGCAGTCTTGGAGTGGTTGTGTGGAGGGCTAAGGCAGGAGAGGGAAAGGACTGGACTCTGTGAATTTGCTTAGATTATCAATAAAGCTGAAGTAATTTGATTAAATGGACACTGAGTATCAAAAGGTTCTTCAGTGTCTACAAAGAAACAGCATAGCTAACAACTGTTCCTTGGCTCCTGTTCAGAAATTAAGGGAAGAGAAAATAATTTAATGGTGAGGATGCATAAGAATTAGAAAAAAACCCTGCTGGATTGTCTCTTAAAATCAACAGTAATCGCCTTTCTGAAATACATAAAATACACACTTAAAGACACAAAGTGACGGGTTCAATGGAGGAAGAAATGGAAGAAATGTAGTGGTCTGTAAGAAGCAATACTAGTTGATGTAAGATCCCTTCTGGCCTTAAGCTCAGTGAAATAAGACTGTGGCAAGCTATGAAAATACATTGAAAAATTATATGCAGAGTTGCAAAAATCTTTTGCTTTCTTACTTTACCAAGAGTTGAGCATTGATGCAAAAAACCCAATTGATTCTTATTTAAAACTGTTTTTGAGCTTTTCCTGAGCAAAACCAAAATGAAAAAAGGATAAGTAGAGCTGTAAAAATACTAAAAAGATGATGGATACTGGAGACTGATGGGAAGGCTTTTCTGTGTATACCACATTTTTATTTTATTTACTACTCTGGTGATGATACCCTGGTCTGTTCTGCCTTGAATTCACCCATATTTTTTAAATTTATTTTATCTTAGGCATAAGATTATACCAGCCCAGCCTAGAACTAGAAGGCATTTATTCATGGAAAAGAAGCAAATGACAGAAGTATCCACTCCCTTAATTTTCATTAAGCAGTGTCAATATTGATTATTTTGCAGGAAAAATACAAAATTACTTGTGTAGCACTGTTCCCCACAGCACAGCAAACTGGGTTGTACTCAGTGTTCAATATTGGGATCATTGAGCTCATGGCCAGAAGGTCATTGCAACCATTTGAGGCTTTAAACTACTGCTTTTGCAGCTCTGTCTAATGCAGAGGGGCTTAATTTACAGCTGTCGATATATTTCCATTAGATTTACAGAATGATGTGCAGAAACCATATGGTTCTTGTGAAAGAAGGTCATGAAGCCTCCAGGGGTTCCTCGAGTGTAGATTAAAATCCACCAGTCTATGTAATGATGCAGCCAAGTGTAAGCCAATAAAATTAGCTTTGTTACAGTTTTCGTCTCTTCAGTGTGGGGTACCTAAACATTTTATTATTTGACATGTAAGAAGTCTTACTAATAAAAGGATTCTCTTAAAATCACTCACAATTCTTTCTATCTTCTCCTTAATTAAAAAAAAAAGCATTAAAAACTTGCCAATGGCAATGATTGAGGTTCTAACATGTACTGTGGTTGCAAATAAATAATGGCACCAGATTTAAATGTGAGTCCCTTATCATGGGCTTTATAGATATTTCACAAAATAAATTGAACAATTTTTAAAGGGCAGATTTTAGAATCTTTAGAAGACACTCTGCACTTTAAGTGAGTACCTGCTCTCTGAGCCTACACTCAATGGTGGGGCAGTCATGAGGAATGCAGCAGTCAAATTCTACCACTGGCATCCATCTGAAAAAATGTCTGTGTCTGCATTTGCCATTTGTTCATAAGCCAAAGGTGAAGGTCTTGCTCCTAGTGATTGTGTCCTTCTGTTTTCTTGATTGGATAGGAAGTTTTGAGATGGGGAGGTGGGAACACACATTTTGAGAAATAAGAAAACATCTGTAACAAAACATTGTTCCTCACATTGAAAACATTATCATTTTTGCCTCTCAGGTTCAGCAGATTTTTGCCATTCATTCATGTGGAGTCAACATGTAAACATAAATAAGAATATTTACCCACCTGTACAATGTGGATGCTAATTCGGTGTAACTTAGAGGTCTCATCAGTGAAAAGAGAAACAGCTCCAGGGGTCCATTTATCCTTTACACATGCAAGAGATACACAATTCAGCTCCTAGAAATGCTGTTTTTAGTCTCTCTTGCCTCTTAAGATAACCTGGCAACATCACCTAAATTTTTCATGTATGGCACAGCAGACTGGGAGTAGTGCAGAGGATCCCATCAGGCCCTTGTGTACATTCAGTACCAATTGCAGCATCACTGTAACAGCCTGGGCTTTGCACTGGCTTCTGTAATCCTGGCCCACAGGAAAAAAGGTGAATGCAGATGTCCACCAAGGCTGCAATGATGTGGCAATGCTCATTCATTCATATGCACTCTTTACCAGTTACAGGCTTGTGATTCTCTCTAGGGTTGCACTTGCTTTTCCAATAGCAAGAAATACTTTTGCTATCTGGATGCTATCCCCAATACTAGGCTGTTGATAATGAAATCACTTCTGTTAATGGGAAATAAGAGTAGTTTAAATAAAAATTGATTTTATTTGTATGTTAGAATTTCACCGCTGTTTTTTTATTTTTTATTGATCAATTTTTCCAATTATACTTCCATTTCTCTATTTTATGGGTTTTGTCCCTAACTCAACCTTTTCTTCCTTGAGTTTACTTTGAATTCATATTATCAAAAGTAGATGAGAATAAAGCTCATACTATAAGTGAAAATGAAGCTCTGGAAAATACTGGAAATCAAAAAGTGAAATAAGTCAAAACAAAAGGTATGACTACCCTTGGAGAAATTTGGTAAAATCCTAGATCAATACCCAAACTTTTGGCCTTATTCAAAAGAAATTAAAGACATTTTTCGAACTGATTATCCACATAATTTACAAGTCTTGATATTACATTCTCTTCTGAAATGTGAGTGGATTTGAGTCACAAGTCTCAACTGGCACAAGGGAATATCTGGGACATGTGCTTGACATTCAGAGCATGCTGTTATATTTTCAGGCATTATTGCTCCCATTGGATCATGACCCTTCCAGTGTATCAAAATAGATGAACACAGGTGGTGGTTGTGCATCAGCCCTACTGCACATGTCCCAGCTCTGAGTGGATATGTGGACATTCTACTGGTAGCTGGGAGCTGCTATTTGAACTTTGGGTAAAAAGGCCACATGATGAGTGGACCCTGAGGAGTCTGGACATAAGCTCAAGCCTTGGCACGCTGGTGAAGCCTCTATATATAGCACTGGCCTAACCCACAGGACCTGTGTAACTGCATGCTGCCACAGAAGCAGGGGGGGCTAAGTGCAGTGGGAGGTTAGGGATGCTTGTCTGGGATATTTAGGATGCACATTTTAAGTTGGTGGAGTCTAAAGCCAATATAAGGTGTGTGGTTGCCGTCCTGCCTCAGTAGCTTGATTTATTGTAATAAGGAGTGCTAGTATTCAAGCATTCAGAAGCTGATAGAGAGGGGAAATGAGTCACTTTGGGGGACTTTTATCTGAGGATCATTAGTCCAACACATCAGAGGATTGGCTTGTGCATAGAGAATTAGCCATGGGCAAATAAAGCTGCATTGAACCTTATAGCAGTGCTACAAAACAGCAAATTCTTGGTCCAAATTAAGTAGTGGTTTTTAACTGCTTTCTGTGTGTTCATCCTGTTGTGCTCTACTGCTGTGGGCATTTAAGGCAAAAGGTGATCTTGTTAATTTTTCTTTTCCTCTGTTTTCAACTCAGAAAAAAAATTCCTCTATTTTTCTTGTTGTGCTAGGTGAGCATCTGGCAAGAAAAATCCTGGAGTTTAGCACATGTAGCTAATGCCAAGGAGGACAGAAAGACTGTGAGTAGCAGAAAGTCTCTGGTACCTGCTCATTCAGAGCAGTCTGACTGTGGCCATGCTCACACAGAGAGAGAAGGGAACCACGAAGGGCTGCCTAACAATACATAGCCAGTGACAAATGTGCCCTTCAATTAACATTAGAAACACTTTAAATCAAAATGTTTTTGTTCCCCCTCCATTGATTTTGTAATCTCTCTGTGAAATCACTGGTTTCCCTAATTGGCTGATGAAATAATTAGTTGACTCTGACATTCACGTAGTCTTCTTCTAATTAGAAACTCTATTCCACCAGATGTCATGTCAAAATAGGTTTCTGTCTGAGAATTTACAGCAGTCATCTTTTCCTGTGTAACTTTTTGAGCATTGTCTTTCTCTACTCAGAAAGGATCATCTAACTTTTTCAAATTTTTTAACAGCAATTAATTGCTGAAGATTTGGGTTTACTTGAATACACTACAACAATATTTTATTTTGATTTGTGCCTGAAATATTGTACATCAACACTTAAAATATGTTCATCTTGTCCCAAAATAGCCAAACCAGCATTTTAAATTAACATCTAGATAATTTTCAAAGAACTAAGATTATTCTGTTTTAAAACTATAATTTCCTTTCAAAAAACATCCTTTAAACTTTGTTAAAATCTCATCCTATTAATAATAATTTAAACATTGCTTTATCAATGCAAATGCCAATAGCAACCTTCAGAAACATCCATTGTCTGAAAAAACCCAACATTTTAAAGCTCATCACCATTAGTGTCTGGAAAATTTGTGATATGTCTAGTAATACTTTTACATGTGAAGACAAAATGTAATCCACCAGCCCCAATTTACTGATGTAAATGAGCTGGATTCATTTTAGTCCTGCATAAATTTATATTCTTCTGCCTGTGATACAGGAGAAAAATGTCACCAAAAAAGTTATTTTTAGGTAGTTCCTGTGGATAAAGTTTCATGTACATGAGTGGAGAGTATAACATCTCTGAAATAATTCTGATGCAAGCAATCTGCTTCTCAACTGGAGCCCAGGGAGAGATGCAATGCATTTTGCTGTTTTACAGCTCGTGGGATGTTGTTTCTCAGAAGGACTCTGAAGGCAATACTGGTTGTTCATGAAGCATGGAGAGTGATAAATTAAATGTATCACTAAAAAATATAGGAGTGTAGGCTCTTTAGAGCTTTGCAAAATTCTTATCTGGCTGAAGTTATGCTCCTAAACTACTTTTATCACTCAATATAACACTCTTTGCTTTAAATAATGCAGCAATGAAAGAAAATTACTTCAGGTAGCCTGCCTAATGCATTTGGTTAATGGTCATAACCAAGCAGTAAAAGATGACTATCTGTATATTTCAGCATATTTTGCCAAGATGTGTGGAGTAGGTAAGAATACCTTGAACAGTATGAACAATACTAGAAAAATATATAGGAATTATTTATAAATGTCATTTTCTATATTTTGCTACTTGAGGCTGCAAAGAAATAAAAATGTGATAACATAGGAAGATCCCATCAAGGGGACACAGCTACTCTTGTGATACTTTTTGTTTTCAAACCCATTTCATGCATGGGAAAATCCCTCATGGAGATCATTTTTGTCCCCTAAGAAACAGAACTCTATGACCGTGGGATGGAAATGAAAATCCTATCCCTTTGATGGCCTTCTGCTCCTCCTACCTGATGCAAGAAGGATAGGGAGAAAGAAATGCCACTTGAAATGAAGCTACTGTGGAAAGACTAAGCCATACTTTATGATACTATTTTGCCTGTTTTTCTATGCTCTGTTTCTAGCTCTTTTGCATTCAGCTCCTGCACTTCTGCTCAATCTGTCTTCTATAGCCCGACTTTTTCAGACACTGGTTATATCTTAATTTTGGGCTTATGACCCACGAGTGGTATGAAATATTGCATGCTGCATTTGATTACAGTTTAGTTTTGTCTGTCCATGAAAGAGCCAAATCTCACTGCTGTGGTGGAGGCTTGCTCTGCAGAGTGTTGCACAGTGACTTCTCTGCTCTCTCTGAAGCTCTGGGATGAAGCACTCTGAGCCAGGGAGTTCTATTCCAGACAGATCTGAACCTGTAGCTGGTCTATTGTTAGCTTATAGCTCTGGCTATTTTCATGCCTGCTGCCCACAGCTGTTGAGTTGGGATTTTGGGTGGGGGAAGTGGTTTGTTTGTTTGTTTGTTGTAGTGTTACTCTAGCCTGACCGTGCACCCAAGGAATTTTTACAAGTATTACTTTTTTTCCCCAACACTCTAGTAGGTAACCAAATAAGTTTGCACTGTAGACCTTACACATGCTGGGAAAAAGCTCAAATTGGTTTTGCATGATTGAAAGTTTGCATAGATGGAGCACTTCCACCTCTTTCTTCCTCTCAGGATACATTTAACATGTGATTTCTTCTTTTGTGTTTGTGCACTTACCATTATTATCATCACTTATTCATAATAATTTTTCTCCCCTCTGGTTCAATCATGCAGCTGTCTGATGTTTAAGATAAATAGATAATCGGATTCCTCCTACAATTTGTGTCCTTACTTCAGGTACCTGCAATCCTGACATGAATTTTTTTCATTAGAGGGTACTGTGTATGTATAACTCTCACTTGAGCAGGTAAGTTAAGCACACTTGATATTTTTTCTTTAATGTCTCTGCCTCAAGGATGACTTTGAAGCAGTTGATCTTCCTTTATTCCTGTCTCTCTTCTCAGTGTTCATCACATGAATATCTTAATTTACTGGACTGAACGTTTTTTTAAATATAGCTTGGGCAAAGGTGTCATCTCCTGGATATGGCTGGATTGAACCAGAACGTCTAAAAATGTGACAGTTTCAAGCTGTCCAATCTGACCTTCTGGAAGCTGCACCATACAAGGTACAGGTTCTGTACCTTTGCTGTCTGCAGCCTGACGTAGAAGGTGCCTCTGAACGAGGCCTGGATTGGCTTGGATATACTGACAAAAATGCTGTAATGATTCCAGAATCATCCTCTGTGCCACTCAGCTCTCCTTGCTGTAAGGAGAGAAACTGGGAGTAGACATAGAGGGGTGGAAGTAATTCAGCTGTTTCTGTTCAATTCATGTGTGCTCAGTTCACTTTTGAATGTTCTGTATTTGAAATTATTTTTTAAAACTGATCATACCATTTTATATACTACTACTATTTACTTGACCATAATACAGCTGAGTGAACAGTAGTACTACTAATAAATTTCCAGAGTAAGTGTACTGTGGACAAAGGCTTAAGGGGACAATATCATGTTTTGTTTTTAGGGGCTTACTCAGAGGTGTATTTATATAATTATTTATATTTGGAAGTTGGAAAGAACAGAGTGTGCTAGAAGCACTAATAAGATTTGCATTGATTGCATTCTTTTAGAAGTGAATGAGACAAGCATAGGTTAATTAAATCTGACCAGAAAATCAACCATATAACTGTTGTGTATAAATCCCTTTAATGCAATAGTCACCTCTTTGCACAGTGCTAACTCTATAAAATCTGTTATGGAGCTTGAATTGGTAGTGTAAGATGACTGCAGTGGTCCTTGATGAAAAACCCAGTAGCTGAACAAGACGCCCTGGTAGAACAGCAGCAATTAGCACCAACACTTTTCAGGGATCTGAAGCTTTTTTTTTTTTTTCCTTTGGTCAGGATTACAGACTGAATAATTATGGGATCTATTTCTGAGATATCACTGAGAATGGTAACTTAGTACACTGGCAGGTACAACCTATTTGTATGTTATGGTTATTGGGAGTCATAAATGAACTGTACCTACAAAATCTTCTTCAGGTTTTAAGGTTCATTTAAATACCTGCAGACCATCATAGCGATCTTAAAACCTTCCCCCTTTCAAACTAAAGATTTATGTTGTTAGTGGATTTACATAGTTAAAAACATGCAAATTACAACCTATTGCCTGTGGATTTGTTATTACATTCTCTGGGTCTGCAGATGCGTTCTTCCACAGTAATATTAATGTTAATTATTGACTTTCTAATTGGCAGTCACATGTAACACTGTAATGTAATTAAGTAGTGTCTGGCTGTAGATTCAAAAAAATAACTTGGGGAATATTACATAAACCCCGAACAATAAGTGGTGCAGGTGTGACATATAGCTAAATGAGTTTAAGTAAAACTTCTCTTTATGATCTGCTGCAGAACAGAATATGATGTGGTGAGTAAACCAGTAGAATTCCCTTGCCTTTCATATTGGTCCTTAGGACATTGGCCATAATTATTTGCTTATTTAGCTCATTATGTATTCCTCAAATATTTGCAACCTAGCCACAATTCACCTGGAAATCATGAGTGTTTCAGTCTTGTTGGAGAGAATTGAATAAAAACTCTGTAGCTGCTTTGTAGGTACTTGCATGAGAAATCACTCACCTTCAGCCATCTTTCCCAAGCACTCAGCCTGCTCCATCAGCAAGCTGCTTTATAAATTTGGGTGGTTGACTGTATCTCCAAAACAATTTTGAAACTCCTGGGAGGTCTTCAGGTAAATCTCCCATCTTATTTTAAGTGTCTCTCAAAGGACACAGCAAATTCAAGGCAAAGCAGGACCACTCTAGTTGACAGGGGGGTTCTGAAAGCACCTGCCCGTGGAGGCAGGAACATCCCCTCTTCCCTTCTAGAGAGCTGAGGCCAGGAGGCTCAATAAACAACATATGTAGGGATGAGTAGGGAAGAAAGCATAATTTCACAGCTGGTTAGTCTCCATGCTGTACAGACAAACCAGACCTACAGAGGACCCAGGACAATTTCCCCAGAAAAAATATATTTTGGGATGGGTGGATTAAAGGAATATTCAGGCCTTAAAATAATTTCTTGCTTTGCTGTAGGATTTCAGTTCCCTCTCCATCTTACCTGTGATCCATGGTCTTACCTCAGAGTGACACCACAGTGTAGAGAAATGCTATTTTCATTCCTTCCCTGCAGTTATTATGTTCAGGAGTAGAGCAATTCCTACAGATATGATAATATCCAGCAAAACCCAAAGCATTTCAAATGAATCTGAGATACATGTGCTAGCCTCTTGGTACATGCTTTGATATAAGAAAACATGCTATTTTTCACAAAAGGGCTTGCTGGAATTTCCCCACACTGGAAAGATGTCATAATTCAGTTTTTCACAGAGGTAAATTTTTTGCAAGCAAATTCAAATTTCAAGAAACAATAGTAGGATTCCTACAGAAAGCCAAGCCCAGAGTATTTTCTTTCCTGTTAACTTATAAATACAATCATAAGAGTTTACATTCCAAATGTTTTGACTGCTTTACCATACCTTGCTGGCTTAGTCTTTGTTGCTCATTAGAAATACTATTTCACAATGAAACAGAAAAATATCTGGGAAAGAGGGTATGGGATGTGTCTTGGTGTGCTTTCAAGTGTTTAACTCTTTCTGAATGAACAAGTGTACCTTTTCCATTTCATCACTTTGGATTGGCAAACCTAAGGGCTCCCCTCGTTTCCAGGTATAAAAAACCCACAGAAATTACTAGTGAAATATTTGTTTGACTTACAGAGAATTTTGCTAATCTCTGAAGGTAATCTCCTTTTTATTTCTTTGATGGTACTACAGGTGCTAGAAAAAAAATGTGACTTTTGAGGAGGAAATAAAAGTAAAATATTCTGATTGCATGCAAGGGAAAAATATGGGAGTCCTGGTGCTGGGAGTGCAGCAGCAGGACGTTTTTACTAATGGTTCTCTCTGAATCAGGAAAAGATGTCACTATTTCACTATTCTTTTTATTAGTCAGTGCTACTTAGATAACATGATTTTCCCACATGCCCCTCTCATCACCTTTTTGGGAGGAAAATGAGCTAATTATGGTATTAAAGCTGCAATGAAGAGGAATTCTCATTTGCATTATCTTTGTTCTCTCAAAAGTCTTTTTCTTCACTATCTGTACAATACTTAGTAGATACACAATAGATATATATACGAGACAAATGGCTTTTTGGGGGTAATTAATCATAATTTCCCACACATTCTAATAATTAGCTATTGGATTATGCATTTTTATGTATTTAAATGAGGATTAAAGTCATTACAGTTTGAAAAACAAACAACATAATTGAAAAGGACTAATAAAAACACTGCTATAAAAATCGCTGGGTTTATATGTCTGTAATAAACGATAATAGGCTGAGAGGGAAACAATGCATTGGAAAATCAGATTAGAGTGACTGCCAAAAAATAGTGCTTTAAAATCACCAAGCATTACAGAAGAATTTGCTCTTGCAACTTATCATTCTTTGCATGAAGAAGTTTTTATAAATTAAATTTAATATTTTTCATCTTAGCCCAGTGAGACTTTTCATTGATGTCAAAATAATTTTTTTTTGATTGATTGTAATTTTGCTCTTTATTTTGCTTTCAAACAGACACCCTCCATTCTACATCAGTTCTTATTCTGTGTAGAAGATGAAAAGTCTTAAGGATCTGTGGTTATGCAGTTAAATAGATTTTTCACTGATATATTTTTTTTCAAATATATTTTTCCAGATATGATAAAAAATAAAAAACAAAACCACAAGCAAAACCCAGATATGTCATAAGCAGCACAGAACTGATGGTAGTGTTTTTTATTAGAGTTTTTTTTTTCAGCCTGGTAGCTTTCCTTGGCTACTAACATCTGACCCAGAAGTACATACATACACACACACATACACAATGACCCAGAAGGGTTATTTTCTGAAGCTGGTTTTTTTACCTCTACTTATTGGATTGGGGTGTGGGTTTCTGGGCATTGGGTTGTTTAGTGGTTTGTTGTTTTGGGTATTTTTCATTAATTACATCTGTATCTCAAACTCACACAGAGTATTTTCACTATGCATATTCTGTAAGTAAAATGCCCAGGGAATTCCTCCCAGCTGGACATGGAGAATATTTGTTTCACAAGATGTCTCTTTTTCTCTTACCATCTCTGTTCCCTTTTTATTTCTGGGATTAAAGTAAGTCTGGTTTTGCACAACTACTTCTAGTTGTTTTGTTTCTGGAGAAGAACTAGTTGAGTTTTTGCATTTGAGGTGATCTTCAGAGGGTGCTCCAAGATGACCAAAGTAATTCTATAATTTGGACCTCAACAGCAGCATTATGACCATCAATCACAAGGCCAAATATGATATCAACTTATAATTTATTACGACAAACGCTCACAACCCCAATGAAAAAATGGATGAGTAAAATTCCTCTAATATTTTTCACAATTTTAGTATGAGTAGGCCTCACCCATGTCTTGGAGTTTCATTTGCTGTCAGTATTCTACCAAATGAGTTCACTGAGCAGAATGACTATGGGTTTTAGAAGACTGCAGGCTATCTAAAAGGAATAAGGCCCCACACCAGTTTAAGGATCAGAAATAAACCACTGTGTTCAATATATATAGCTCACATTTCAGTCATTAAATATTCAGAGTGCTGTTGGCCTTGAATTTTCAAGACCCAGGACCTCAAAATACATGTAATCTAAGAAAAGCAAGACACTGAGTTACTAATAAATTACCCTTTCAGCTGGGAGGAGCAGAGAGGCTACGGCCAGTCTCCTGTTTAGGCACTGACAGGAAATGTTACACTGTCTAACAATGTGGCAGCTGTCCCAGTGTAATGATCCAGAGCACCTGGGTCAGGCACTAAGGCTTCCACACACACAGCAGTGCTGTATGCAGCAGCAGAGTATTGGGTGCTTCTGGACAGAGACAGAGCTAGTGAGCTGCTTACCAGTAAGAAAGGATACCTGTCTAGGTATGTTGGAACTTTTTCCCATCCTGGCACTTAGGGACCTGAAAGAAGATTAAATTCTCAGCATCTGCGCCTAGTCATCATTGAAAATACCTTAATACTTCTAGAGGGGGAAGGAGGTGTCAGGTTTTTCTCAGCCCAGAAGGGGCTGAATGACCAAATGCTGTCCTAGCTGGGTGTGCTGACAGAGGGAGGGCACCAGTTTCTCTTCCTGCTGCAGTCTGTGCCATTCTGCATGGTGAGCTTCAGATATCCTAAACTAAAAGATAACCTTCCCGTGGTCATTGCAATGAACTGAGACATTGAGATATGCAGGCCATTTATACAAAACTGTCAAAACCCATAAAAATGATAAAGGAAAACCAAAACAACGGTGGTCAAATGTTCAGGTTTTGGGAATTGCTATGGGTCTCTGAGCACAGTGAGAAATGTATTATTGTACATGCTGAAGTTATGTCCCATAATGAAGAAAAAGGTTCTTTCATGTGGGAGGCAGCATGTCTTGATACATCAGAATGTCACTTTGTCTCAGTGTGCTACCATAGCATGGGTGTTAGTGTACATGAAGTGATGCTGACATAATGCTCCAGACAGTACAGACCTACTTGCCTTTATCCCTGCATCTTTCACACCCTTCCAGGAATGCCAATGTGTATGTTTGTCTATAAGAATAAGTCACTGATTCAATTAGAGTGATAAGTGGTGTGTCTGCACTAGGGCAGAGAAAGTACAGAGCACCATTTCAAGCAAAGTGCCCTTGAAGACTCTCATCACTCATAACCTACTGTTCCCGCTGCCCTGCAGAAGGAGCTGCCTCTCCATATGTCATTATTTGTGCAGGAAGGTCATACTTTTGTTGGTATGCTACTCAGGGCTTTCTGCAAACAGCAAAACATTTTGGTAATACAAAAGCTATTGGATTTTTTTCTTTAAGCTATATCACAGTGAACAAGATCACATTTCTCTGCCCCTGGGTTTTTAAGAGAGACAGACAAGAAGTGGTGGCTGGTTGCAAAGTTGGTTTTAGGAGTGAGCAATCAGGGCCTGATGGGAATCCCTGGGGTTGTTATGTAGTTGTGCAAGTCACAGTTGAGTTGGACAGAAAAAGGGAAGGCTTCTTACTTTAACCCATGGATGGGCTCCAAAAAGCCTGATGCCATCTCTGACAGTGAAGAGTAGGGAAGTGCTTAAAATCTCTTGGCCATGATTTCCAAATTTATGAGCAGACAGCCGCAGGTAGCCTGAAAGAGTAACCTAAACTTCTGCAAGACACAGAGTCGTAACTGGCTTTTCTGGATTTAACCTTGTTCTACTAGGAGTTTAATGTTCCTCAGAAAGTCTTGCGTCCGACACCATTACCTCCATATCGCCTTGAAATACCTCAGTGGGATGGCACTTCAGGATTAAGAGCCTTCTGTTGGAAGAAGAAAAGGAGCTTTAAATATCATCTTGCTCCAAACAGTTCCATGAGATCCATTTTGCATGGCTGTAAGGAACAACAAAAGATGAATTTCAAAGGGCGAGCAGTATGACACTGCTCCTGGGCTGTGTAAGTTCTCAGCTAGAGATTAGCTGCAAAATAAAGAAAAAGCTGACATAAATGCAGGGAATACGCTAGGCAGTACTTGATCATCAGCTGTAACAGCAGAGAAATTATGCAGCATCCCAGGGCTGAGCCCCACCTTTTATGGTGATTATACTAAAAGTCTGAGCTCAAACATAAGCAGATTAACCAAGTAATTGAAAAGGACAGACCTACAATAGCTTCTCATATCCAATCACTCTTGCGTGTAAAAACAAGCTATGTACTCAGATCCACCTTGTAAACCTGCTGTGTTCATGATGGCAATGCAGCTGTGATTTTACCATTAAAACGGATCTTCTATATCAGTCTTGCTCAAGAATTCCCAAACCCTGCTGTTCTTGGATTGTTCATGGTAAAAAGGCTTTAGGTAAAAGCAGATTGATTTTTTTTTTTTTACGGTCCTTAATTTTGTCCATATTAGCAAAATCAGGAATGGTGAGATAATCCCATTATGATAAGATAAACCAAAAACCTTATTCTTTTTATGATCTAGCCTCAGTGTGAAGAGTTGCTCTCTCTGTAGTTTATTGTTGGTTTTATAGTTGGCTAAGTTCTAGGTCATAGCCCAAGTGGCTGGCAACAGCAACGTGTGTAGAACTGCACTCACAAAGACACTTTTGTTGCTTTCTTCAGGGAGTATAAAGACATTTCTATTGCTGTTAATTTTATGTAACTGTCCCCTTAATGTCTATAGTGTTTATATTCAGCCCACTACTAACATCAATGCAGTATAATCTCTGTTCTGAAGTCCCAGAGACTTTGGCAGTAAGCATGGCCTGATGTTGAGATTTATATAGTTCTTAAAAAATATCAAATAAATGAGCAATTTCCTCATCTGCTTGACTGTGCAGCAAACTGAATGATGTAACCATAATCTTTCCTTGACCTAGTTTAAAGAAACAGCCTATAAAGCTGGGTATCATACTTACTTTAGATTCCTACACCTACACAGGAAGTGTAAATCCATAATCCTGCCAATTATTTGTTTGGATAAATTCTAGGATGTGGCAGTTTTTCACCAGAGAATTCTTTTGCTGCTCACAATAATCAATCAAACTCTGGGAACTGACAGCCAAAATCAACAGAGGCGACAAATCAGGGTTCCAGGCAATAACAGGTGATAGAAGAGCGGCAGTACCATTGGTAATAGTAAAGGCAACTCAAGCAAACTTATATTTTCAATATATATTAAACTACATTTATAAACTATTTATAGATTATTTATATAGTTACATATCTATATTTAAAACTATAATTCTAATTTTTTTTTCTCTGCATTCACAATCTATTATGTTCTCATTAGCATTTGTTTTTCCTCCCTTTCTGTATTCCTTATCATCTGTTTCCTGTGACAGGTGAGTTTTGGTCAATTCTTTGTAGCATTCTCATGGGAAGTTTTCTCAGCAATTGTGCTCTAAGCAGGCTTTTAGTGTGACTGAATTTTGACTCTGGCAATAAGGAGCTAATTCTTTGCAACCAGCTCAGTTATTTGGCTTAGCAAAGACCCCCTTTGAGGCTCTCTTTTCATTCTTTACTCTTTCAGGCTGACACTAATCATCACGAGAACTCAATGGCACTGGGTTTCTCCAGCATAATTGTGTTTAGCTGAGTATGAGGAAATATCATGAGATACTTTGGACAGTGCCAGACTCATTACCTTTAAATCTGTAATGAATCAACAGACTAAAGCAGTGCAGGAAAGCAATTTGAGAGCAATGGGAGCTGTCTATGGTACAGAAAAACACCTTCTGGCAGCTGGGGATTTAATGTAAGGGGGACTAATGGTTCTTGCTTGGAGATATTAATTCTTATCAGAAGAATTTCACTGTATTTATGTTGGTCTTTTTAACCAAGGGGAAAAGGAGATTTCATGAAAGTTCTAATTCTCGTTGATTAGTACAATGCTGAAAAACAAGACTCAAACTTTCTTCCAGTGTAGGTAACTTTGTTAAGAAAATTACTTTGTTGACCTTTATTTTGTCTCATTTGCAATACACAGGCTGCTTTTTAAACTTTCATATTTGTGAGGTCAGCTCATTCTACCCTTTGGGACACCTCATGGCAATGGGAATCCCGTGTAGTAGCTGATGTATATTTTGCATGTCTTTCATCAATATATAGCATCCAAACCCACGAGGAGCTAACACCACACGAAGAATAATTTCTCCTTTTCTCTCTATGAAACCATTTTGTGAAACTATTTTTGTAAACAAAACTAGCACAAAAATATTGTTGCAGTAAAGACCACCCCTCTAGACCATCCCTGCTGAAATGTTCATGCTGCAGTGCCCTAAACAGAGCCTCTCCACAATAAATATGCTTTTATTATTGTGTTTGCTATTCAGTTTAATTTGATTAATCATTCATCCTGATTTCTTTATATTTTTAAAATTATGACCTATGTTTTCACTTTGCTTTCTTTTATATCCTCTTACATTTCTAACTAGTTGCTTCTCTTTTTTATAGACCTTCATAAAGTGGTATGATTTATTTTTTACAATTCCTTCTGAACTAGATGCTTAATATTTCCTCTATCAAGTTATTTTAAGCCTTCCTGCAAGTCTCTGTAATACTCTTGTTTTGATAGTTCTCTTGTTTAAATCATAGGATCAAATATACACATCTTTGGCAAACCCTTTAAATTTACTGTAGTAGTGCTGTTTTGCTGATGCTTCCGTTCCACTGCCTACACTTTATTAGGAACAGAAGTGTTGCTGCTACTTTCAAATGACTTATTTTAAAGAGCATACACTAATTTTCTCACAAAAAAACCCCCCTATTATATTAAATATTTCAGAAGATTTTTTGCTTTGCTTTCTGGTATTATTTTATCAGCTCTATGTATAACAATAAGTTTTCCTCCTAACCAGGTTGTTTATGATAGTGCTCATTTCCTAAACACTATTCCAAAGTAAAATATTAGCCCAACCTTTAAAACTTTGTTTGGTGTAGGCTTCGTTATACTCAGTCTTACCATGAGAGAAGAGAAAGGAGAGTAAACCTCGAGAAGTGAAACCTGTGCCCTTTTTCATCAATAGGATTTTTGCTGTGACCTCTGTAAAGTCAAGTTTTGATGTTAGTGTGTGATATCAATATCCCCCTGTTCAGAGGACACAGCCTATATCCTCTATTATTTTATACAACTATCTATGCCTGTGCGCAAGTGGAACCGAGGCACAATAATGAATCTTCATGGTTTTGTCCTCTGGATATGAGTAAGCAGAAAATCAGATATATTTTGCATTGTTATCCCCAAAACATCTTTATCTTTGCTTTTACAGGGTCCAGTTCAGAACTCTCATAGAGAATAATTCAGGATGTGATATTGACCTAAGCCCTACACCAGACAAGTATAACTAACATAAAAATTAAATGATAGTGGTTGTAACTAGAATTTATGATTTCAATGTTCTTACCCCTGGTGAGGCTTACAAGAGTCACAGAATTGAAATTTGCATATAGCAAAGCTCCATGGGGCATTAAACGTTTTGGTTCCCTTGGCATTTAGCAACTCTCTGGTGATTCTAGCATTACCTTCTCCCTGATGAACCATTTTCTGGACATTTTAGAATTATGTATATTGCATACTCACATGACTGTAAAAAATAATAGAGAATGATGCTGTCCACATTTCCCTGCCAATGAATAACTTGTAACCTACAGACCATCTTGTATCATTAATACATTAAGTATTAAACAGCCAGACACATACTGTAATCCAGACACATACTATAGTCCACAGCATTCAAACCTGTACAGTGGTCTTACAAATGCTGCAGCCCCAAACAAACTATCTTACATTATTATCTTCCCAGTTTCTTTGGATTATGTCTTTTCCTTCAAAAGTCATGCAGACTTTTCTAAATGTGAGCTATGATTGTTACCCTTTTGCATACACATTCAGAGCATCCAAAGAGCCTCTCTGACAGCAATAATAAAAACCTAGCAGGACTTCATTTCTACTACTGCATCATCAGCTGCTGTGTGGATCAGTTATTTAATACATTTAGCAGTTTTCTTAGACTTGTGGCAACAAGATGTAAATAAATGACTTAGTCAATGCATTCGCTTATATCAGCTCAATCATTTAACAGTGACTCAGCTTGAGGTGTGACATTGACAGCAAAAGCACTAAGTGGCCCCAAATTCTATGGCAGCTAATTTGATACTGCTTACAGCATCCTTCTGTAAGGACTTTTTTTGTGAAGATGTAGTGGTTTTCCAGGAACCATTTATGACACAGCTTAGAGGACATAGGAAGAATTGTCCTAAAAAAACCACGTTAGAGATTATGCATTTTCATAGCAATTTTCACTAAAGAGTAACATACACTTTCTTCTCTGCATTTACTATTTCAAAATCAAATATATTATGGATTATGCAAACACACTTTTTTTGCACCAGCTATAAATTTATTATTTCAATTTAATGTGGGAACAGAGAGTAATTAACAAGAGGCACAATCATATAAACACATAGCTGAAAGGTCTTTTGCCTCAAGTAACCTGTCAGAGCTAAATTTTAGAATATATTTGGGTATCTAAAAATGACATAGACAGCCATGAAAGAATTTCAAAGCAGTTCTGAAACCTAAATTACAACATAATGAATAGAGATTATACACTGAGGTCTTTGAATATCTATGCAAGATACGTCCCTAAATGTCTAGCCACCATTTCTCCCCTGACTCTATTTTGGAGAACTTGTTTCACACACCCAACACAACCTGTGAGACTCTCTCTACTCCTAGCATGGACATTCTGAACAAAGAGGATAGAGAGGTTAACTGACCTTGCCATGCATTCCTACTCTGAAACCCCACCTGTGGTTTGGAAGCAGCAGAGAGTCAGTGCTGTAGTGTAAAGAGCAAGGGTTCAGAATCATCAGGAACATTTCCCAAAGACAGAAGCTATGGTTTTGCTCCCTTCCTATCCTAGCAAGATGAGCATCCATACAGGAGTTCTTCTACAAGTTTGTCTGCCCGAGTTTTTCTGACCCTGTTTTGACAGAGCATCTTTCATTTTAGCAGGATGTGTATTCGCTAAGCTTAGAGTTTAAAAAAGGGGGGTTTGGGGTGGGGTCTTGGGGTGGGGTTTTTTGCATGTTTTTTGTTGGCTTTTTTTTTTTTTTTTCTGAGGTAGGCAGCCTCGGATGAAGTCTCTAAGCATGGGATTAAAACTTTCTGAGCAAAAAACCCATTTCACTAAGTAACAGTCTTTGTACTTTTTGTCCACCTTTGACACTGAATATTTTATCTTACCCTTTTACATGCCTCAGCCTGCTATTTGTGAGCTTGTTTCAGAGGGGAGTGCCTACCACGGTGAACTGTGGACAAGGAAAGAAGTATGGATGCAGCTGTTCCTGATCCATTGATGCTTTCTCATTAGTGCCCAACTGGCAATACAAAAGGTCTACAAATGCTGACCCCGTTGAGGAGAGAGATGGGTGGTGAGTGTCCTTGCAAGCTGAATAACCAGCAATTCTTCAACATTCATCTGCAGTCACAGCGAATTACAGGAAGGGCAAGGGAGGTATTAATAGCCATCTAACAGGTTTCAACCACAATCCCTGGAGCTCAGTTATCAGAAACCCTTGCAACTTACCATTAATCACTATGTGATGCTTCCTGACCTTCCTGACAAAGATTAATAATCCTGTATGAGCATACGGGATGTGAGGGCTATAAGAATAAGCAGACATTTCAGACACATCTCTCCACTGCCACGCAAGTAATCATTTATAGCAGTAATGCATTACCAAATTAGCAGTCAGTAAATGTTTAATCAAGGAGCAATGTAAGGACCCTTCAGCTTTTCTCTGAAAAAATTAATAGGCACTGCTTATAAAAAGACAGATATACTAAATTGCCCGAAGCTTTTGAAATTCTTCTTTAGCCTGCTCATGCAAGTGAAATTGAGGCAAGACCCTGAAAAGGTGGAATCCAAGTAACAAAATGCTTCTTCCTTTAGTCAGGAACTTGAAAGAACTTGTTGTGAATCTAAAAGCTTATTTTATCTTTACTTACTTACCCTGACAGTTGAAATGAACAACGTCCATCTTCTTGGGTTAGTCACTTCCCCCTCCCCACTGTGCTGTGATGTGTTTTAGATTATGCACTCTGATTACAGAGTTCCTGCTTTGCTTCACTGAACACCCAATTTCCCAGCTTCATCTATTGACAGCAAGCAGTACAAGTTATGATTCATCCTCAGTGTTAAACATTGACATATTCTCTTAGCAAGTGTGCCCTGGTCCTGTCAATTTTTCTTTCTGGCCTGGGATATTTTCTTTTACTGTATTTCATCTCTGCCACTGAGTGGAGTACTGGGTAACAGTTTAGCTTCTTCACCCTTTGGTTGCCCCAGGTAGGATATCTGAAGTATCAGCGAACTATCAAAGGAGATAAAATCTGTACCATGCTATCCATCTATATACCAAGCCTCTACCCCAAAACTTACAACAGTTGTACTCAAATTTGTGAAGCAGCTGTCTCAAGAAAACCTCTCCTTTTTACAAATTTCATGCAACAAAAAAGAAATAAAGACCATGGGATCCCACTGTGCCTTCACTGTTAAAGGGTACCAGCTAATTTAAAGAAGGGATGCTGCTGCAGGAAATCAGGCTTCATTGCTTCAGCTGCCCAAGGGAACAGGTTTTAAATGCATTGGTGTGCCTTAAAGCAGTAAACAATGAAATATTTGCTGAGGTATTACAAGCAACATGGGAGTTTGCCTATAAATATGTTACATTTCCCAGACACATTTCTGTACTTTACAAGGTCTACGCCAGTCTTTTGCAAATGGAATTGAAGGATTCAGAAAGGCCTGTGATATCTGTAACCAGCATCACCTGTAACCAGCATCACCTGTAACAAGTACTGCAAAGCTGGAATAACACAGAGCTTCAGTCAGGAAGGAGGGGAGGGAGTCTGGATGCCTGAGGCCAGCTCCTGAGAATGCAGCTCAGGGTGTCCCGTGAAGAATGGTCACTCAAATGAAGACTAAAGATTTCAGAACCTCTTTAAAAAATTCATCCTGATATTTCTTGTACAAAATGACAGTTTAAAAAAACTAAGTAGGAAGGTTTAATTTAATTGAAAATGAGTGTGCAGGAGAGTCATAAGGAAAAGGAGGACAGCCCACTGAGAGTGGATCTTTAGAAAAGCTGTTTCAGAGATGCAAAGCCATTTGAGAGCTTTGTTCTGGGCAATAATTGTTTTTGATTTTTTTTTTCTTGAACCAAATGGGAAATTAAAGAACCCTGTAAAAGCTGCTGGTGTTTGGTATTCTGAAATAAAGCTTTGGTAAGCAGACTTTGGTTTCCTTCCTGTTGAACAAAGAATGGATTAGGGTTTCTTTCTGAACTGGCCCAGCTGGTTGCTCCCAGACTCTTTGGAGAGGAGGGTTTAGAGCTGAGGCTAATCTAAAACTGCAGGTGTAGTTGTAGGAGAAAAAGAAATAGCATCCTAAAAATTAAGCAAATGAACCAAAGATGATGTTTGATGCAAGATCTCTGCTTGAGACGGTATGAGCTCAAGGGAGACACAAATCTTGTTCCCTTCTACTTAAGGCAAGGCTGAACAGGAAAGTATGACTAGCAATGAAGTGTACAGATAAGGCGAAGAGAATACAAGGACATCTTCATTGAGATTATTCTGACACACCGACTGCCCATGTGCAGAACTAAGAAATTCCAGGTTATGGATAATAATTCCTGAGCATTCCCACCTTGAAACTATCAGCTCATTGTTTTGTTTTGGGGTTTGCTTCTGTTGGGGCTTTTTCATCTGTGAGGCCAAAGACTAACTGTGATATCCGTATTGACTTAATCTTTGGATAATTCCTGCAAATCAAGGTCTGGCACACTCCAAACACTCTTGTACAAGGAGTGGAATACTTCCCATCTATAGTATACAAATAACTGGCAGACTTTAGAAATATAGTAACCGGATCTCATTTTACACGTAAGCTTGTCTGTGGGTAAACTCCACTCTGCACTGGAGCCTGTGGACAGTGTGCACTCATTAGTGCAGCAGCCTCCCTGTAATACTTCTTGGTAGTCACAGCTATGACCTCTGTCACTGCCCCATCTCAGCTGCCAGCTCCTTCATGTTGTTTGTTTTCCAAAGTAAAACAGGCTTCAGAAGCCATAATTGAAGATATTTTTGTTTCCTTAGACTCACATCACAGAGCAGCATAAGAATTTTCTTCTGAAATGACAGAATTAGAATTTTGTGCAAGATCCTGGATACTATTGTGCCCTTCGTGATCCAAAGAATGTTGATTTTCCATATCTGCAATCTTCTTCTAGGAAAATTATGTTATCAGTCTCCAAAACTGTCTGTTGAGGGTGGGGAATACAAATGAGCCAAGGTTTTTTAGCACTGATACAGAAACTAGTGTTTTCTGTCCTTTTCTTTCCCCTGTTCTTTTCACTCATTCACAATTGGGTTTTTGGTCTAATCATACCTGAGGGGTACGAGGACAGAAGCTGTGGAACTTTTTTATTTCAAGGCTTTTCCAGATAGATTAATATAGCTGAAGGTTTAGACATAATAACCAAAGGAGAGCTAGAACTCTGTGAAATTGGGGTAGTTTGTAAATAAAACACACAGTTTATTTTTCTAGCTACAGAGGTCATGGTACACAGTGTTAATGAAGGATGAAAGTTTAAATCTTCCTGTGCTTTGATACCCTACGCCAAATTGAAGAAAACCATACCTTATCTGGATGTCAAATTCATTACTGTTGGTAAAGACCTGGAGGTTAGTTCATGGAAAAGAATATCAGAAGTCTTTCTAAGTTTACCCTGACAGTCTTATTTTCTTACTAGGCATTCAAATGGCTCCCACTCTACAACAGTTTCTCATGGCCGTGCATTGATGAATTTCATATCTTTACATTCTGTATCCTGCTTAATATAAACTGTAATAGCAGACCTTCTGTGATGGTACAGCAGCAGTGTTTCAGTAGGGTATGCCCTATGAGTTAGTGTCGTAAATCCTTGATTTTCTCTATTTCTCAAATTCTGTATGCCTGAGCTCCCAATGGCAACATATATACAGCATGCAAACTTCAGTACTTATGCTGGGAAAACAGATAGGTTTATCAACCTATTTGAAAAAGAAGAATGGGGGCATTAATTGGCATGAATTTGCATTCTTTGATGTCTGAGCCTCGTTTGTCTTGTGTGTGTTATCTGTCTATGAATTTAGGGTGTCTGTAAGAGTCAAAGATAACATGGCTATTGTCCCATTGCTCTTTTTGACTAGCATAAATAACTGATCCCACATATAATGTTGGCTGTATTTTCCAGAGGAAAAGATTATAGCTAGCTTTTTTGCTGTTTCCTTCTGCCTCTACCGATAAGGTTTCCCATAGCATGTTGGGATGTCAGAAATGAACAAAATAATCAGAGATGAATATTTAAAGTTCTATTTTGTCCTGAGATGCATAGAGTCCTCTCTTTATAGGGTGCAAAAATATAGCAGGAGTAGCTAGGAATGCCATCACACATGGAGATTTGAAAATAGGGGTTAAGTTTTACATTAGAATGAAGCTCAGCAATGAGACATCCATGTTTTAAAAAGGCTGTTGGATGGACTAATGAGTACAGCCTTCTTGTCAGCACCTTTCTCTGACAAAAGTGGCCTTGTGATCTTTTGCTCCGTGACACTCAAACTAATCCATGTGCTCCTATGTGCCAAAGTCTCCACACACATTATTAGTGCATGCCACAAGTCAGGTCGCACAAATTTCAGGTTTCCGGGGAAGCTTGTCTTAAGGACTTGCACACCTTTTGCTACAGATCTTATAGCTTTTGATTTGCATTTGGTTTATTTCTTGTAAAAAAAAAAGTAAGAAACTACTTTGACTTGGAAAACTAACTGCAGCAGATATTATGGCAGAACATGTATGTTTAGAGATGTTTGATGAACAAATCTGCTATTCAGACAAAAAACCCCAGAGACTGAAATGAGAATTGCTGAGCTGGGGTGAAGGAGAAGGTTTTGTACCATAAGGAGATGGGGTTGTTCAGTCACTAAGGAGCATCAGGTTACAGTTTGTAACCAATTAATGTTCTTGGACATTTATCTCAGAAAGCTCTACTGATAACTGTCTTCCTTGGGCTTTCAATTAATATTACCATTAATCTATTGGTTTATCTATCTAATCTAGACAATTTAGCTATTTGTAGCTATGTTACTGAGAACTTCATGCTGAAAGAATTATGAAGTGCTCAGTAACATAACTACCAATAGATCACTAATAAAAGGGGAAAGAGTTTTAAGAAAGTATTAATGCTCCACTTAGTCTTCTAGGAAAACAAGGAAAGAACAAAAAGATTTCTAATTAGTTCATCTTTGGTGCATATATTTTTCTGTGAAATCATAGCAGCACAGAACAGAAAAGCACACTAGTCTAGTTTTGCTAAGTATCACACATATATCGGTCATGCCTCAAATCAGTCATTTCAATCAGTTTGAGAGCCACCCTAACACAATACCTCTGAAGCACCCATAAAGGTACAAATTGAATTATATAAATTATTTAATCTCAGAAATAACAATGCATTTATTATATTAATGAAGAATACTTTCTAAAAAAGGTAAGTTTCATGTTTTAATTAAATGTTATTTGTGTTATTTACATTATGACATTAGCTAAAACTGCTAACATTGAAAATAGGTCTTAGATAGCTATTAGAAAAAAAAAAAAGGAAAAATTGCCTGCAGTGAATGAAAGCATTAATTAATTGTAATATTTTATTATAGTGGCACAGCTCACTATAGATTGTGTTTACAGCATTCATACCAATTTTATACTTTTGATTTTCCTCAGGATCATATAGCTTTTCTTAGACACAGCTGAGAACTAGGGTATCCCAGGCAGATGGAGTGAAAGGCTCCCTCTCTCTTTTTGTATCACCTGGGCCTGTTTGTCACTTCATGTCATGCCTTTCTTTTAAGTGAGAAAAGCAAAAAATTATGGCCTTTTATAGAAAGACTTAATTTAAATGATCAATTCTTTTAAATATCTGAAAAAAAAATTACAAGTTTTTTATCAGTGTAATGTTTGCTTTTTGGGAAGCTCCTTGTTGCAGAGACCCACAAACTTACCCCAGTTTTGGAATTTGAACTTTGGATTTAAATTTTTTTAGAGTTGTGGCTCACATTGGAGAGTCTTAAAAGAGAATAAGAATCATAGAACTAGAAGTTAATGAAATTATTTTGATGCTTAGTCTTGAATATATCTGTAGGATTAGTTTGTTTGGTTCTTTATTTTTACTTTCTGATACTCAGCAACAGCTTTACCATAATTAGTTTTGAATTTTTTGTCGAATTGAATACATTAGTAAAATATTCATTAAAGGAATTTAAAAAAGATCAAATAGAAGTATGACATTTTTCCACCTTAGTATTCAGTTATCATTATTTCTCTCTTTAGAATAATCTTTCTGAATATATCTAGGAAGTCAACTCTTGTTATGAGCATGAATTTCATTATTTGATATCAATATACATTACTAAATACTATGGGAAATCAATATGCTGTTACACCAAAGTACTTCATTTTTTACAGCCCTGTAGTTGACTTCCCACTGATTCCACCTGAAACTTTTTATGATTACTAGAGATCACCAATGTAATTTGCAGTTCCTTTATTAGTTTTGTCCTTATAGGTGAATTCCAGTTTATTGGGTAGCTTTAAAAGAGGTTAAAATATTATTCTAGCTTACACTATAAAATTTGCAATGACTAGAATGACCTCAATGTAAATAAAACAAGTCGGGAGGAAGATTTGAATTTCTAGTTTATATCCTGAATAAAGCACTAGAAAAACAAGAATATGTTCTTGTTAGCATAATTCAATACTCTGCAGAGACGTGGCAATTGCATTTGAATCAACTAATTTGCACGACATTAAAGGAAACTAGATCTACACAAAAGTGCAGAAGATAAGAGAGCCATTACTGCACCAGAGCAGCCAGCTGTGCTCTGTGAGGAGCACAGGGGACCGAGATCCAGCACCTGGATAAACGGTACCCCAGCTCTGGGGGCTGAGACCATTTCCCCTGGTAAACAGTGTCTCTCCTCTTCTCAGGGAATGCAGGACACGGTAGCACTTTGGCTACGCTGTGGTTTCCCCTTAGTCCCTGTGCATGAAGCATCTTTGCTTTGCCTGGGTTTAGGCACACCAGGCAAGAAAGTCAACAAACTGCAACAAATACAGTGTTGGTGACTAAACCAGGAAGAGGAGCTGCAACTTACATTCTCCCGATTTCTCAAATTAGCTGTGAAATAGGGGATTACCTAGAAACAGAACACTTTTTGCTGCACCAATTAGGGTAATACTGGAAAAGAATTCAGAAGACAAAAGAACAGTGATTTTTTTCCTATTCTTATATTTTTTTTCCTATTCTTTTTTCCTATTCTTATTACTCTTAATTATTAACTTCATGCATCTATGGCACTGATTATTATTTTTGTTTTTAAGATTTTAATGTCTAATGTTTTGATGACCTACATGGTCAGATGGCTCTTTAGTTAGTGCTTCCAGCTACATCTAAGCTCTGGATTGCAAAGAAGTATCTAGAAACCCACACTTGACCGCTAGGAATACTTCTGGTTTGTTTCTGCTCTATTTACAGAGGAGGAAGAAAAACAAAAGCAGCCTAAAGGGAATGCTATGGGGAAAGGGATAACTAATAAAGTCTCTACAACATCATGCCTTTAAGCACAAGAAGATAAGAAGAAGCAACGTTGATGAAGGTATTGTTCAGGGAAACAGAGCAATGAAGGCATGAGTTGGAAGAAGTA
The DNA here is from genome assembly GCA_013401135.1 of Cettia cetti. Lineage (NCBI taxonomy): Eukaryota > Metazoa > Chordata > Aves > Passeriformes > Sylviidae > Cettia > Cettia cetti. Next base: position 44,537 of record VZUI01041069.1, read on the forward strand.
GGAAAGAGAAAAAGCTCTGACTGGTAGAGAAAATAGAAAAGAGCACAGATATTTTTGCAAAAGTAAACAGTCTTAAAGACAGCTGTAGATTAAACTCTTCTTATTTCAAGCTATTGGTTGTTTTTATTGAAGAAAAATCTCCATGACAATCCTAGGTGAATATGTGCAATTTGAACATTTTATGCCTAGGATTCAGATGTCCAGATGGGAGCCGTTGGGTATGATGCCTTTATTTAACAGCTAGCACATCTTATGAATATGGTGTGATTTCAGTTTCCTGTGGTTTGCTCACAGTACTCCCTCTACAGACTTGGCTTGCACTCATTCTGCTATCACATCATTTTGTGTTGCAACATCAGCACAGGCTTTGAATAGTTCTGCATTTGGCATTCTCAGAAGTTATCTCTTAATACATTTTATCGAGTACCTCTCCATCAAAATCAGACATAATTAGTTATTGGCACCCTTAGCTTGGGTGCAAAAATAAATCTGCCATTTTTAACTATTGGTTGAATATATAATCTCTATATAGAGTGCTCACTCCGAGAAAAACATGCAGTGGAAGATCCCTGCACATATGGTTCAGGCCATGATTTAGAGCAAGTGACTTGTCCTTAGTGGAGCCTTCCTAAGGCAGATAATTAACAAAGTCAAAGCATCCTATTAATTCAGCAAATCTGTTTCTAACATTTAAGACTAGCTCCTGAAGTAAGGTCAAGGACACAGTGTTAGCAAGTGTAGGAGGTAGGCAGATAGGCCTTCTCTCTCCATCATAATTCTTTCTCCAGGTCTTTCAACTGGTAATGTCTAGTTTCATTCAAATTAAGAAATCTGAAAATATTGAACTGAAAAGGTAGAAAATTCTATGAGGAACTTTGAGACAATAAAGAAAAGAGTTCATGTGTCAGCCATGGCAAACACTTGGCATTTGCCACTCCTTTCTTTTTAAAGTTGTGAGTAGTTTTAAATGTGCAGTAACATTTTAATGCATTACTTACTCATATAAGGACAAAAATGTTGAGCTAATAAAAAGAATTTGATGAATGTCTGCTAGAGGAAGGAACACTTAAATAAAATTCTGCCTCTCTCTGCAAGAATGTCTCTTAGAAAAACTTTCTTCATTACTTTAAATCTCCAGTGTTCAAAGATTTACAAAATGTACCTTTTCAAAAAAAAAAAAAAGAAGTTTCAGAATTTGCTTTGGAATTTGCTGTTTGTTTGGGACATGGCTAAATGTTCAAAAGTTATTTGCATTATTTATTGTGTGGGAAAAAAAATAGGAATAGAGCACTAAAGTGTAGCTCCCAAATTCAAATGTCACCTCTATGATAACCTCCCCTCCTGCCCTGCATGATTCTCTTTCCTTTAGCCAATCTCAGGTCTCCTATAAACAGAAAGAATGGGCATGCTGCATCTCAAATGGCAATCCCTTGCATATATCCTATATATATGTTGGGATATGGAGTCAATGATTTTTTATAAACAAGATGCTTACTTCCTGCATGTTGCATACCTGAAGTTGCTAAATAAAATATCACCAAACAAAATAGTATTTTTCTGCAAGAAAACCTTCTCAGTTTTGTCATGCAGCAAATGAAATAAAGTAGTTACCTTATATACAAAAAAATCATTTGTATGATTTCTTTAAAACAGAAGAGTTTTCCTCTTCTTTCTTTGGAAAAAAATGACCTTATTTCATGTAGTACATTTGTATAATTAATTTTTAATTTATTCAAATATTAAAGGGCAAATTTCTGCATCATTTAGGGCTAATATTAATTTGCATACTATAATTAATAATGACCTCTTTACCTTACTGTGAAGCCAGTTTTTATTTAGCTCAATTTGTGTTAGCTTTTATTGATAAGAAAATGTGCATGCATTAATATGTGCAGATCCTGTCTCTTGTAGTATAGCAAAATATGCCAGGACGTGCCTGTCAAAAAGAGTCAAAAGCTGCTCTTGGATACAAACCAGTATTTAAATATACAGTATATTAATAGTTACATCTTACAACAATTCTCTTGGAATTAGTGTCACTGCCAGCTGGGTGTGAACAAAATATGAGTGAAGAGAGTGGACTTGAGCCATCCAAACTGACACCTGATAATATTCCTGCTGGCTGAGTGTTATCATCAAGGTCAAACTTCACCCATTTCCAAAGGAAGAGGCCTTCCTTTGGACCTCAGCATTTTACCTCTGCACCTTCAGGGTTGCAGCTGAAGCTGTGCTTGTTGAAATGCACCAGCAATCCTAGAAGACTGCTGATAGCATGTAATGATTAAAATCTAAGCTATGCTGAGAGAAGTCCATGCTTTACAAATGTGTTAGACTTTGCAGATGATCTGTCTAGCTGTAATGGCTTAAATCTCAAAGTGAGAGAGGAATGAATTGGAGCAGGCACAATACATCAGGTTCTCTATTTTAAGCTGCTGGGCTGCAATGCACCTGCAAAAGTGTGAGACATGTTCAGACATGCTGCACCTGGAAAAAGTCATCACTCTGTGAGTGAGGGTTTAATTTCACAATAAAACAGCTCTACACATACCCCACCCACTAAGTGGCTGAAATCCAGATGGTTTTGAGGTGTGCTCAGATTCTACATTCTCATCCTGTGCCCAGGGATATTTAGTCACCTGCAAATGCATCTGTACATGCTTAAATTGTTTTCCAAGCTGAAATTAAATAGAAAGACTATATCTGTGATTTTGTATATTGCTGGAACATTTACACAGAGCTTAATGAAGGCAATCTTTCTCTGAGGGTTTCATCTTCTGTTGCTTTGTGAGGGGATTATTTAGGTAAACACTGTTATTACTAAAGAGATATAGAACTATAAGCTGTTTTATTTCCTAATATCAAATCTGATAGGAGTTTTCTATTGAATGTTTACACTAATGCCATAGTATGAATGGTTAGATGCATGAAGATGAGGTCCATAAGACCATGGAGTACCTTCTCAAGTGTAATGGCAGATGATGGTGCAGCTTGGGATAAAATAAACAGCTTAAAAACCTTGGAGAAAAAAAGACTAAAAAGGGGGTGTTTTATAAGTCTGACTTGAGGAGTGCTTCTCTGACAGTGTAGATGTAACAAGTTGTGGGGATCATGTGCTTCCTACACTTGGCAGTTTGTTGAGGAAAGGGAGTACTCCCCCAACTCTTCTGCTGAACCCTTCCCCTCACAAAAAAAGATAAGGATAGTTTTGTGGGTGGACGTCCTGTCTGAATTTTTTTCTTTTATTACAATATTTGAGATCCAAATCATATTTCACTTTTGCACTCTTTCCAAAAGTTCAAGTGGGAGATAATTCTGTTTAGCCACAAGAGCAGGAGTTGCATCTATGATGGTTCACCATGGCAAATCTTTCAGAAAATGGTTTTATAAACCAGCCTCATGTTTCTTCTAAGTTCTGTGTGCAGTAACACTACCTGCATACCATGCTGGCAGAATGGTTGTTGTCCTTAAACTGTCTTGTGCTGACTTTTATTTCAAGTAGTGAATCATTTTCTACAAGACCATACTTTCAGCATGACAGATTTTTTAACAAAAATTGTTTTGTTATAAGAACACGAGTTCTTCTACTGACTTTTTCAAGGTGACTTTTCTTCTATTAATATATTTACTCCATCAGACCTATGGACTCCTGCCTCTCCTATTTCTGAAGGCAATATGTAGCTTGCTGAGTCAGGGAACGCAAAGAGGAACTTTGCCTCCCTAGGATACTGGCAGCAAATCAGGAACAACAAATCAGGAACACTGGGCCCTGGTGTTGTCAACCAGCCATGGCAAACACTTCTTGGCATTTGCCACTCCTTTCCTTTTAAAGCTATGAGTAGTTTTAAAGCAGATCTTTTGTGTGTACCTATGGCCCTGAGTTCCTTGTGCTTGTGTAGAACACATAGCTGTACATAAAGCTGTGCCACCATAGCTTCAAGTGGTAGATATATAGTAGATACAAATGTGCAAAAGAAAATTTGAAAAAGGAATTTCCGTTCACTAGATGTCAAGACAGTGATATAGAGAGCCAAACAGGTTCAGAAATACAGGAAATAGCTTGAATCACAAACTGCACACACACCTTATTTTGCAGACAGATAATACTTTTTATTTTCCACTTTCAGATTCCTATTATCTGCCAAACTGAAAAAAAAAAGATCATGTCAAAATATTGTGTGAAAAGCATTGTTCCTGTGTTTTCTGATCAGGAAGGCACTAGGCAATATCTGAAATCGAAAAATAAAGCTTGTATTAATTATATGGCCAATGATATGTCAAAGATAAAAATGTTTGGGCAAATTTCAAATAGACATTTGTGGGTTTCAATTTTGTTTGAGCTATTATGTCTAACAAGGTTCCTGGAATGCTTTATAATAGTTATTGTATTGCTGTGGCTCTGCATAGTCTTGTCAGGTACGAGGCATAATTGGTCAGTGCCATTTTTAACAGCAAAGCCATTGGATTCTAAACTGGATATATGATAATAATATGATAATAATAAATATAATGATATTTCCCATGCATTCTAGAGTTCATTTTGGTGAGGTATTTTTTAATTTCTTTTTTATTACTAGCAAAATAATACAGAAAAAAATAATGCAGACACCCAAATATTGAAGCTATGTAGAAGTTGCAAATTTGAGATAAAAGGAGGTCATCTTACATCTCTTGTATTATAATGTATTAAAATTTTAATTTTGTCCTGCAGGTGTTTGTTCTTGTAACTGGTAATAGTTTTCTAGTGAATCTTGAAAACTGCTGACTGGACTAGTATTACGTCTCCAGACCAGTTTTAAATATCTGGAGACCATTTAGAAATTAGTTCAGAGGATTTCAGCTCTCACAATCCATATTTCTATTGCTAGCAAATAATCACGCAGCTACATCTTGGCTCTGAAACTCTTTGAGGTTTTTTTGCACTGTTTTCCCTCTTCTGCTATTTCATGTAGCCAAATGCTGTGGTAGCTCCATGAAATAGCAAGGGGTTGTGAGTCTGTGTCAGAGCCTTGAAGTGCATCCTTGTGCAGAATCACATCAGAGTGCTGTTCACTTATGCATCTGCACTTTCACAGCTTTCTGGAACATAGTTTCCTAGAAGCTTTATTATAAGTTCTAAAGAAAGACAAGTAAGACCCTGGTGGGTAATGTGCTATCATTTGGAATCAAGTGAAAGGTCTATTATTTATATGCTTGGGGTACTTTTATAAAAACTTTAGAGCTGTGCCCATGATAATTATTTGAAAATGCAGTCAATAAAAACAAACTAAAACCAACAACCATCCCTCAAAATATGCCTAATTGAATAGATGAAATTGTGCACATGAAGAATCTGCCAAACGCAATGCCCCTTTCAAGCTGTGGGTCTAACATAAAAAGCTTCCTGAAATATGTATACATATTTATACATGTATATATACATGAAAAGACAATAATGAATATGGTGTCATTAGCATTTAGCCCCATGCAATTAAAATAACTTATCAGCTTCTTCTGCATTTTGTAGCCTTGATTGCTTTTTGCTGTATGGGATCCTTTGTCAACCTGACACCTTGTGAAACAGTCCTTTATAGAGATCCTAAATTGATGTAAGATCTTTCTGGTTTGGAGCAGTGACATTTTTCTTTCATGGAAGTAAGTACATGAGGACAAGAGCAAGGGGAAATCGCCCAAAGGCTGGGAAGAATTAAAGAATAAAAACTGCTCAGAAGCATTCCAGCATTATTTCTGTCTCTTTCCTCTTTAAGCAACTATCATGGAAACAGCTAGATGGTATTTAGAAAGAGAATTTAAAATGAATCTTTTATTTCCCCTGGAATTACTGAAGAAATATTAAATTACATTTCAAAGGAGTTTATGATGTTTACATTGCCTTACATTTTAAAATATACAGGGCTCTTTCCGCTTAGAATATAGCATCTCTTTCAAGCTGACATGTGGTTCAATTCCCTGGATGTGATATTGCAAAAATGTGCTGCCTCTCTTTCTAACTCTCTGCAGACATTTATTTCTGTAATATGAGCTGGAGATTTTATATATTTTCACCCCGTCAAGAAACATCTCCTTTTCTTTTATCAGAGTATTCATTTTTAAGGTGATTATTTTCCATTCGAATGCTCTTGAAGCTCATCTTTTTGGGAAAGGCCAGCATGGAACTGTAGAGGTCCCTTAAACTCATTTTGAGAAAGTCAGTGGTATGTTGACTTTGTGCTGGCCTTTGGCAGATGGAACACTTGTGTTTTCTCCTTCAACTCTTGATTTATAAAGCATTTTTCAAATGTTCTAAGGCACTAAGGCCTAATAATGGATGTCACATTTTCTTTAAAATCAGGTGGGTCACTGAAGTATTGCTAAATAATTACCCATTGGTTTGTACTTTTTTTACAAAGCAGCAAACAGGCATTTTTTTGCAATCAGGTGTGGCTGAAGCAGTCCCTACCCATCTGCACACACTTGACGCTGGGCATTTGTTGGAAGGAACCCTTTTCACATCCCTTCCTTCCTCCTTGCTCCAGAGGAGGGAGGGCAGCTTTGTTCCACCAGGGACTCGAGTGGAGATCCAGATAAGCTCCTTTTCTCATGCTGGTTTCACTTCATTCTCTATTTTACTTTTCGACTTGGTATTTAATAGCCAGGGATTCTTCTGTTTTATATGACTGAATCAACGGAGCTCCCGAAAAACTCTCTGATTTCCTGCAACCTACAAACTGCAGCTGGCAGAAACCTTGTAACAATCCTTGTAACAATCCAGCTCCCTCTAGCTGTGAAGATGGTGTCGTCTTGAGTACTGAGGAGGAAGAAAAGCAATAAAAATAAAAAGGGTTGAAAAAGAAAAATTCAGCCTGTTTTAATCCTCTCAGAGCTCAATCTGTAACGTAGTGGATGGGGACTTCTGTTCACAAATCCTGTTAGCAAACAACAGGATTTACATATGTAGTTCCCATGATACCACTTTCAAAATTGTTCTCCTTATGATTTCACTCTAGCAACATCGGTTCACCGTTTATAACTATTACTCATGGAAAAAAATCTTTTGGGAATATCAGTAGTGGCTTGCCATTTTAAAGTCTTTTAAAAATACCTGTCTCAGAAGAGAGTTATCCAAGTTGTAATAATCTCTGTCATTCTATTTCAAAGTGCTTTCCGTTTCGCTTCTCTGTGCTCACGTGCTGGTTTCTGAAACTAGCTTGTGCCTCTCCATTCACTTGAATAAAACACTTTTTATACAAATTTTGTATACAAATATACAAAAAATTTCAAATTCTCAACCCAGTTTTATGTTTTTATGAGAACTGGTCAAAAACAAGTTGTACCAAAAATGTAACTCAGTTACATTTTTGGTCTGTGTGGGAATGTTGTGGAAAGTAATGCTTATCTTTGCTGATTAATATTTGTACTTAATTGCCATTTGGAGTTTCTACTCTCTCTGGTTGGATCCACTCCCCTTAAAATTTAAACTAATATGCAAATGTGAAAAATTCCTGTTTCTTTGATATTTGTAGATGCTTTACAATAATTCTGTAACTCAGTGCTGTCCTGTCAACTTAAAATGTGCACATAACTTCTTCTGACAAAGCCTTTTTCATTGTATTTATTCATCTTTTCTACACATACCACTGCTTAATCCATTCCATTTCTTCTCGTTCTGAAGAGAGAACATATGGATGACATGAAATTACAATAAAAATTGCTGCCTCTTGTAGGTTATGAGTTGGCACTGAGCCAAGCAGACAGGATCTCTGAAGCTATAGATAGCACAGGAATAGTGGAAATATTCCCCCATATTATACTAATATGGTGCACAGGAGTCAACATTCACCAGCAGTTACTAATTGCCAGGGAATATGAAGTGATGAAAGATGGGATGGACTGTTCTGTTGGCAGGCAAGAGATCTCAGTCTCAGTCACCTACTGATTCATTACCTTTACTTCTGATTTATAAGCAGTCTTATTAACACACCATTACTGAAATCAGAGGTGTCAAAAAACCAGGAATAAAAGATCAATGTTATCCAGAAATTTCTGCCCCTGAGCCACCAGGGGACCATGTGGCTGCTCTAGTATTGAGTGTCCAGGGCTGAAAGTACCAGAGCCCTGGTTCTGGTTATGAGGGTGACTTAGGGCAGACTTTGATGAATGGGGACGGGTAAGGATTTGTACACATATGGGTTTTCTAGCTGCCTTGGGATGTATCTAAGCTGTGACTATGACTTGAGGTTTGCTGTGGGGCACTCACTTTTGTACTTGAATACTCCCAGAGAAAGGGACACCTTAAACAAATTAATGTTATAAGCATTATAGTGTATTTTATCTGAAACAAACCCAAGGCATTTCTAGGAAAACAAGCTGGAGCAGTAAATCGTAGAGAATCTCATAAATGTAAATTCAATGCCCAAGGCTTAACGTTTACTTATTCCATCTCCTCTTTCTTTTTTCTTTCATTTTTCAGTTCTCCAAGCAACATTTCATGTGAAGCTTTATAGCATATAATAATTTTTCTCCAAGCCAATAATTAACTTACATCTGGCTAATACATCTGGCAGAGTGATAGTGTGGAGCTGCTAACATTACCTTAGGAGGACATGGTAATGGCCTGCTGCTTGAGCTTGGGGTGAAATTTATAAATTTGACTATCCCTTCAAATAAAACATATTAAATCTTGTTTGTAGGGGAACAGGTATGAATATTTAAACAACTTAATGCATTGCTGAATCCATTTAGAGGTCTATTATGAAACCCAGTACATATATAAGGTGTTCTGTCATTGATGGCAGTCTCTGAGCTCACAGCTATCTGAGTCTGATTGATTATGAGTCCTTAAAAAACAATTTTAAGGCAGATGCAGAATATTTTTTATTATGAAAACCCCATTAAATATTTATAGTTGTTGTTGGCTAGATTTACAGAGGGTTTTGTGGGGTAAGAAAAGTTTCTGATAAAGAGAGGCAGCATGGAAGGTGGCAAAACTTGACAATCAGACAGATTATTTGATTCTTTTTGGAGCTGATGATCTTGAATGATAAAAAGAGTTATTTTAAGATGTAGAATGCTTCAACTGTTCATTATTTCCATGGAATAATAAAACTCCAACTCATTCATGACCAGCAGTTTGTGACAGAAAGCGAAAACAACACAGCTGAAAAGAAAAAACTTATGAATTTCCATTTCCATTTCAAGCACTGGAGCAACATTAAACAACTCTTCACCTTGTTTTCGTGCTTATATAGCTGATTCTTTGCCCTAGCTTCTTCACAAGACCCCTTTCCTTGAAAGATCAGAAGTGGAGAGAATCTCTCATATCCCAAAAAAAAAAAAAAAAAAAAAAAAAAAAAAAAAGAAATTTTAGAAGTCTCCTTGACACATTGGTGGCTGAGATTTGCTGGGTGAGAAATAACTTAGAGCTCATTCAGAGCAATACTAGCTAAAGTTCAGTTTAACTGATGTTTTGTATTTTATTTTTCTCTTTGAGACACAAAAGGTTTCTTTGTGAGCAGTTTATGCCTGTCTAGATCTTATTCTCTGTATTGTCAGCACCAGGCCTCAGGAGGGGTCAGTTGGAAATTTATGGTTGTTGCTCTGTGAAGAACACCAGTCATGGGCCATTTATGAATCAGGTTTTTCCAAAATTTGCAATGGTCTTGACTTTGTTTTCTTTCATTATGCTATGTGACTGCTATTGTATCTTGTAACATTGTGAATCAGGAGCCAAAAGTGGGGAGTTTTTGTCTGGTTGTTTTTTTATTCAATGCACCATAGACACACTAGAGCAGATCAGATCCACCCACACAGTATTTCTAGCAGAACATTTATCCTCAGTAAGATGAGTCATCCTGCTGTTTGCTTTTCTCTGGGTTTACTTGTTTTGTTGCTTTTTTTATTTTATTTTTGGACGAAAGTGTTCTTATTTATGCTGAATTCAAACCCAAAGGAAAGGCTTACCCTTCACTCACAATTATCATCTTGGAAAGAGAGGAGAAATAATGAATTTCTGATATGGAAGAAACTCAGGGAATTAACTAGTAAAATAACATTAACATTGGAAATTAAAAAAAAAAAAAAGATTTTTTTCTGGGTGAATCTGCTGTGAAAAACTTACAATGTATAACATTGGAAATCTAGGCCTGCATCTGTATGCTAATTTCTAAAATCTCAGTTGACCACAGAACTTGCATTACTCTTAAGATGTCAACACTATGGAAATAAAGGTACACAGAAAGAGATTACCTTGTGCCCTAGACTAATTAGATTTTTTGTGGACTTTTATGAAGTGGAGCATTCTAAATATAATATATTCAGTATGTGCTCTTTCCTATGTGGAGATAATATGACTAGCAATTTCAGGTTGCAGTTTTTAAAAATAATGACTAGAAAACATACTGATCATCATTATTATCATCATCATCATCATCATCATTGGCTTACTGTTAACAACTAGTAGCATTACTGAAAAAAATTTGTGTTTATTCCCAGTATGAAGGAACTGTGGAGCACCAGGAGACCCTAGAGATGGGAACCCTGAGGGTGGAGGAAAAATAAGCACCAACTTTCAACCTGGAAAACAAAGTAATGGACCCAACTGATACTTAGACACTTTTCTTCACTTCAAAAACAACTCAAAAGGGCTATATAATTTTTGTGAAAAGAAAAAAAAAAGTCCACTAATTAGGCCAGCAGGAGTTTTAAAATTAATGTACCATATTTTATGACTAATGATAACAAGAATTCCTCCACGCTAGATACTTGTTCTCACATCTTTTACAGAGCTTTCTGATCTTAGATTTGTTTGATTATTGTATTGTATTGCTTTTCTGGTTTCCAAACTTTAACAGTTATAATTATTCTTTCTTTCTCTTTAAGATTTGGTCTACTTTCCTTGCAAATATTTATCTACCTGTTTGTTCTCTGTCTTTTTTTTTTTTTTTAATTACAGTTTATTATTTTCTTTCTGAGAATGCAAGAAGAATCATATACAGACAGCAGAAGCTTTACTGAAATCAAGATGATACATAGAAATATAAAATGCAAGAAATGGACAGAAAAATGGCAATGTGCCCTATAAACCTGTACAGTATATCTGCCACAGACCTGGGAAACAGCCAAAGCCATAAAAGATATATGTTCACTTGTAGCTTGATCAAAACACTGATGGCAAGCATCTGCTCTCACTGCTGAACAATGATTGTTTTTATGTTGGTGTTGTGTGTTCATTACAGAACCAACATTTCCACCAACATCAGTGCAAGACCCCCCTCACTTTGACAGGTGCACATGGAACTCAAGGGTTCTGGTGGCTTTGTCTGTGAGGAAGAAGACGACATGTTCATCTGCACAATAGCGATGACCCCTTTGGAAGGACACATAGGCACAAACCCAAGCTTCCACTCTTCCAGAAATGAAATAATTTGTCAGCTTCTGTTTCTTCTAGTTCTGGGATTTTTCTTTCAATGCACTGGCTATGCCAAAAGTATGTCTAAGGAGCAGGGTGTGCAGCATGCAATTCTTGCTCATATATGATGGAATGGATGTTCAGAGACATGCTGTGTTATCCAAGGTACTTTAACAGAGTCAGTCCCCTATGGTTTAATGTTGAAAACCTTGTTTATATCTGTGTGCCTTCCTTTCTCTTCCTGCAGCATGTGTGTAATAATACAGGCCATTTTTCATTAATGGGTTTATAAGAGGTCCTCTATTTCCAGGTTAATAATCCCTTGCTGTAAAGGATAAATATCCTAAGTGCTCTAACATCCCCTGACTCTGACTGCCTTGAAGCTGGCTGTGCCATTCAATGAGTAGGATTCAATTTTCTTTTTAATTATTAACTTAAAAACACTGGGAAATAATTGATGACCCTTGGGATTGGTTTCATTCTTTTACAACTTAATCCTTCAATTTTAAGCATGAAAAAGGTCCTTCCCTAAACTTGCTTATCTGAGTGAGAGCCTGAGGATCTGGTCTCCAGCCCTTTGAAACAGTTAATGGGACTTGGCACTCAGCTGCTTTACCTTTGTGTTAGCCAAGAGCATAATTGCAAGCAAAGCCTTTCTGGGACCATCCCACTTCCTCAATTGAGGAGAACAGTCAAATCTGTCTTACTGAAAACAGAGTGATATCCTTTAGAGATTACAAACAATATAATCTTACTGATGTTTAGCTCTTCTCTTTTTCATGTAGGAAAGTGGCAACAACAGCCAATACATTCAAGAGGCAGGAAAGGATTTTTCATAAGGGATTATAGAGTTGTTTTGCTGCTCACATCTCTTGTTTTTGCATAATAATCTCCATAACAAACTGTGCATGATTCTGTTCCTGTTGACATCAGGAACAAAACTCCCACAGATTTTAGCTGGAACTGCATCAAAACCTATTTTACTGATGGTTTGAAAGAAAAATCATATTTTCTTCTAAGTTTCATATATAATTTCTTGTCCCCTTTCTTTCACTGCCTCTTGTCTAGAGGCATGGAGACCTTGTAGGAGCTTAATTTATAATATCCCTGTGACTGTCACAGAGGGAAATTACTGTGCCAAAATCCCAAGGACTTTATTGTTACAACTCACAAACCTCTCCCAGAAAAGAAGGATTCTACTAAATTTCACTGAAGGCATAGGACAGATTATGGAGAATGGCACGAAGAAAGAACAGTTTGAATCTCTGCATGTGTTTTCTACTCCTCCCATGTCTGTTTGAGCAACTTTTGGTCTTCAGAAACGGTTAAATCATTCCCTGTGCCTGTCACTTTTTGTTGTTGTTCTTGTTGATCATGGTTCCTGCAGGGGATCTAGCCTCAGCTATTAGTACCACAAGGAACAGCTGTAAATATTCCATCATAGCAAAAGCCACCAACCTGTAATTCACACCTGCAAGGCAGGCAGTGTGCATAAACATCTCTGTAGACAAAAAAACTCTCAAAAATTCTCATGTGGCTTAAAAGAAGAACACAAACCCATATATACACGATTTGAGGGAGCTACAATAGCTTCATGCTTCCTCTGCAGAAAGAGTTCCATGAGAACATCATACCATTAGTTTTTAAATCAGACTCCCAAGCAAAATCCTTATTATAGTATGAGCCTTATTGGCTGCAAAAGGTGTGATTTCTCTCTTCCGTATTTTTCCATATAGAAAAAATCTTGTAATAAGGTTAGTCTAAGGAGAATAGGTTTTTCTCACTAGTCTGAGTTACGTTAATGAGAAAAATTAGTTGCTTTTTTTTAAGTATAAGTTTTCTCACTAACATAATGTGCCTTTATTTTACAGAAGAGCAGTAGAAGGTGAACAGTGATGGCAGTCATTCTCTGAGCAGCATTTGAAGAAGAACAGTTTCTAAATCTATGTTTCAGTGTTTTTAAGACAGAGTACCTTTTTAAAAATCACGTTGATCTGGCATAATTCATATAATATAATCCATATTGCTCTGACCTGATTTAATTTTAAATTAGATCAACTATATAGACAATCTTTACAAAGATGTTCATGCAGAAAGTCAATGAGAAACCACTGCTCCAGAAAGTATTTATTGTGTAGATAAGCCATTTGATACAGGCAAGTGACCATGGAGTGACTGAGTGGGTGCAGCAAGCTACCTCCGCAGTCATGGGACCAGCAGACATCATTATATTGAGCCTGCTGCAAGATGAAAAGTGTTTGCTTAGCTCGTGGAAAAGGTGGTGTAAGGTCATGCATTTAAGCTGCAGTCAGGGTAGCAGGGAGACTGAGAGATGCTCACACTGTCTGCTATTGTGATTTGACTGAATATGAGCTCAGCCCTAGTAACAATTGCTAGAGATTGTGTGGCCATCACTCTGGCATCTGCAGTGCTACCGAAGTTTGTATATTCACCTTCATTTTTCCTCTGAACTGAACAGAACTGTAAGGGGCCAGCAGCTCAGAAGATGCCTTTTGAAAGAAAGAATATGGAATTTAAACTGGATTTTTCTGGACTTTTCAGTGAAGAAGTATTTGCTGGGGAATTCTGTAACTACTGTTTTGCCGGTTACCTAAATAAGACTTGGAGTTTACATAGCTGGTCCCTTGCATGCTTGCAGCCATGTGGGGAGAAATTTCCTACTGCTGGTTTTACTGACATGTGAAGACATAAGTTAAAACATTTATGAGATGTTTTCTCCAGAAAAAAACCCTCCATTTTTTGTCTTTTGAGTTGGTTCTTTTTTTATATCAAGATTAACTTTCACACAACATATCAAAAGAAATTCTCTGTGCCTCATAGTCTGAGTACTGTAGCAGCTAGGCTGAAAGGCTCAGCAAAACAAAAGCACAAGAGACTGAAATTTAGCAAGAGATTTCAAATTACAGGGACAATTGCCAACAGCTAATCTTTTATTTAGTTAGAGCTGGCTTCTACCCCAGATGCTTACAAAACCATGTCCTAGGGTTCTGAGGGATGTGCCAAGGAGATTTGAGGTCTGTCAACAGTAGTCTTGTTTTATGGTTGACCATGCAAGAATTAGAACAGAGTTCTGTGAAGAAAGGTATTCATATAAAATAGAAGCAGTCAAGGCAAAAGGAGATGCATCGCCTTATTGAAGGGATATTGACAAAGGATAAATTTTAGTCTAATGACACCAGTTTTCTAAGGGTGTTCAGTGCATAGAAATTGGCTACAAATGTAGATGACTTAGGAGCAGTAAAATTATTCATTGATATCTGTCCTCCTGAAGCATCTCCACCTATTGCATTCATTCCATCCTGCCTCATTATGGCTTCCTAATTCTGTGCCTGGGAATGATCTGTGACATTCCTCAAGGTGTGATGGTCTGCTTTGTGCACAAAGTGAGCACAGCCCAAGCCATGCAGAGTTCAGCAGATGAAGGGAAATGGATAAGGTGAAGACACATTTAGATAATCCCATAGAATGATTTTTCTGCAGTGAAGGAGGAGCTGTGAGGGAAAGAAAAGGTGGGTTTCCCTGTTCACACATTTTATTAACAAGGCAGCAGGATTGTGAAAAGAACTTAGGGTCTGTTTGTGCTTTGCAGTCCAGTAATGCTGAAAGACAGCCAAGTTAGTCATGGAGCTAAAAGCAGGAGTAAAAAGCAGAGTTTTGCTGTGCCCAGAATTAATTGAACTGTTGAGACAATAATGAGCCCTGGTGGAACTTGATGGTAATGTAGCTATGGTACCCCCAGGCCAGAGCTAGTATTTCACTGAACATACTCTTATTAATCTCTAGGAGATCCTTAAATGTGGAGTTTGCTCAATGAACTGGAATTATTAGGAGAATAGATAACAAGAAAATTAATCTCTTTTGCTGTACAAAACAGAATAAATGTCTGGCAGATGCTGCAGTTAAGTCCACCTTAAAATTTTTCATATGTGCCCAACTCTAGCCAGCCACCCAGTAGATCCTGTTTCTCAGAGCACTGTCTGATATTTCCATACTAGTCCTCCTTCTGATGTGGTCCCCAAATTTATAATTCTTTTCTGTAATCTGATTAAATCGTTTGGGAATCAGTTGTAGGAGGGCATCCATTATCATTTTAGTGAGATGAGCTGGAGAGTGTGAAATGGAGGAGCTTAGATGGAATGAATTGCAGGTAGGGAAAGGGTATTTAAAACCAGCCTGGTGCTAAAGTTGCAAAACAATTGTGTGAATAGTGGGATGGGCAATTACAAACCTTGAAATAGTAGGATATTAGGAAATCACAGAACACTGAATAATCCTGTTCAGATTTTATGTTGGTTTAAATTTCACTGTTATAATTATAGACAAGCTCTGGCTTTTGCATCAGGATATTGAGCTGGACTCAGTGATACTGATGAGTCCTTTCCAGCTCAGCATGTTCTGTGGTTCTATGAAAATGGGTAATCATGCAATGAAGATTTACCTTAGAATTTGGGACAGACTTTGTGTGAATGTGGAGTTATAATTTATGTTAGGATTTATCTATCTCTGCTGAACATGTCACCCTTGTAATTATTTGTTTACTTCAAAGCCCCATTAAATTAACAGATTTATCTCCCATGTATAACTGCTGGAAATCTGAAGAAAATTAGTTTGCAAACCTAGAAAAACTGAAAGTAATCAAATTACTCAAAAAGATGTTTTATAATTAGAAGTAATTTTCTACCTGATAAGAAACACACAGAATAACTCTATTGCTGAAAGACTTGGAGAGTTGGTAACACTGCTTCTCCCTCTAAAGGGAAGGGTCAGAGGGCAGCTTGATTTACCAGAGAGGAAGCAAAGTGCTTTTAAAAAACTTGTTACACAAAAATCCTTCTTTTCTTACAAGCAAATCGAGTCCGGTGTCTCCTTTATGGCTATGCGGCAACATTTGTGAAATGTTTTCTAGGGTCAGAGAAATATCATGTTCACACACTTGAGGAACGTGTGATGTTCTATGATACTATCTGTCTGTGAGGACACAGTTGTCAGGGAAAACCTGGCACCTGGCAAAAGAAATTGTTGAGCACACTGGTCACCCACAAAACGACTGGCATAATTCTGTTTTGTGCATCTTCCAGCTGTGCATCTCAGCTGTAACATTCTGTTCGCAGGAAAGGCTGAGGTGTTCTGGTGGAATTAAGTGATTCCCCAATATCTAAAACACCTTGAGAACCCAGGAATCAAGTCCTCAGCTGATGTAATGAAGGATTGCTCCATTACTGTGTCTGGAGTTCTTGTTCCCCCAGGATCAGGTTCCCCAAGAGCACTTTGCTTTTTCTGAATGCAATGGAAAGACTATTTTTTAAAATAGTGGCTGTTCTGTGTAAACTCTGAATTTTATTTGTAACTTATGGCAGGGCTCATCTCTAAAATTACCTCTGGAGAGTATAATTGGAGTTCCTTCTGCTGAAGCATTTGGGTTAGCTATATTTTCTCTGGCTGTTCAGCTTAGGGATGTATTTCACTGTGAAAATCTTGTAGTCACTTATTCCCTTCTCAGATGACCATCCCTATTGGGAAAGCAACCTGTACAGCACACAGGAACACTCAGAACTTATTTGAAGCCTCCACTGGAGACTGTACACATCAAATTAACATTGAAAAGACATACATATTTTATGAGACAGGCTTTTGCATAAACAGAATGAATGAGATTTTTCAAAAGCAGTGAACATCTGGTGCCAGATGAAAATGCTGTGGTTTTAAATTTTGTTAAACTGTGATGTGTGACCAAAATACACAGTAGTTATCAAAAAATTATCTGAAACCATAAGTGGCATGGGATCCCAGTTTTTCATTCTAGTCATTAGAATTTTTCAGCAAGTTTTGTTTATTATATTCCATTATTCTCTAGGACAATGTACATTTTCTTCTTTTTCTTCTCCCCAGCTAATATCTATAACATCTTGGTTTATATCAGGCTTATATAATAACTATGTAGCAGACACCTCAAGAGCAGCAGATCAGGTGTACTTTGATTCAAGATGATCTGCAATGGGGAAAAATTAAACTGGCATAGAAGAGAGAAGCACATACAAAATGAAGTGGCATTCTGAATTCTCAACATTTTTTCCTAGCTCATTTCTAGAAAAATGGAAATAAAATTGGAAGGTGTTTTTCATACCCCTAATAAGCCTTGGAACGTATCCCTAGAGGGCTGCCAAAGGGTAGGAAAACACTGAAATTTTCTACTCTGATTAATGATCAGTTCTTGCATATCCCTCTCTGACTCCAACAGTTCTCCATAAGGATGAGACTATTACAAAGGAATTGGGATTTCAGTTTATGGGGTTTTCTGGTTTTTGACTGTTGATCAGAATGTGAAAGGAGGAGTAGGAAGGAAGGATGAGTCGAAGCAAGATTTGAGGTGATACCTCAAATGTAGCACTGGTGTGTGTCTGTTGTATGGTATTACCGGCAAGCAAAACTGTTTCATCAGCTGGAAGGACAGCCTGAAAGTATGACCAGAATCTCCATGTCTAGCTGGAACTAGCTTGGAAACAGTAAGGAAATGTTTTTACCTTTACCTTTCTATGATAGCTGGGAATAAACATAAACCCAAAATATTCAATATAGTCAAGTAGGCTTTGGCTGCCAATAATGTCAATAATAAGTAGGAGAAAGACACAAGAAAAATACTTTCTTCTGTTTCCCACAGCTATAGCTTGGGTATAGGACTGTAGGTTCTCTCAGGGTTTTTTCATTCACTTTTTTTCATTGAAATCAAAGTCATCAAAACTGAAGACAGAGGAATTGAAAAGTGATATTACAAGAGATATTTTCTGAAATAAGATACCTCTCAATGAGACTCATGGTTAAATAAGTTCATTGCTAAATGAAGTTCATAGCTAAATTCTCTCTTAAAGAAATGTTCTCCTTCTGATTAGATAGAAAGAAGCTGTTGGTCAGCACCTCAGATTAACAATTCAATTGATTACTATTATTATTATTATTATTATTATTATTATTATTATTATTATTATTATTAATAATAATAATAATAATAATAATAATAATAATAATAATAATAATAATAATAATAATAATACTGCTATATCTATTTTAAACTATAAAGATTATGTCTTCAAACTCCTAACCTTTGACAACATTATTCAAAATTCCAAAATGTGCAGGCAAAGTATTTAGGTTATTTGCAACAATACTACTTACTATCCCTAAGTTTTCAGGAAAGTTCAATCTACATAATTTTAATAATTTCTCTTCTCTGTTTATTCCCTCAACATTAGGAATTTTAACAATGCTTCCACTCGTATTACTTTATGACTATTCCCTTTTAAGTTTTGCACATATGGTATTTCACTTCTCTGATCAGCTTTGTTTACATTCCTGTGTTTTCTGCACTTTTTGAATTAAACTCCCCAGTTCTTTCAATTGGATTTAGGGAATACTTCTCCTAGCTTCAGCAGAGGGGCAGCTACTTTCTCAGATGTACATTAGAGAGTATGAGTGATGTGTGGCCTAATCCTCTATCTTCTTCAGTGTAATGGCAGTAGATTATATTTTATCAATGCTATTTTAGTCAAATTTTAAGTTCTCTTTACTGTTACAAAGTCTTTGAGAAGGATTTTGATGCAGGTTTATAACTGATATACAAGCAGATCAACCTCAAATCTTGATGTGAATCTGGTGCCTCACCTCCCTGCATTGAAAATCCATTATTCACTAGACATTACTATTTAAAAATTCTCTTTTTTCAGAAGCAATTATGAGTTGTAGGCTGCATGTATCATTGACCTTCAAGGTGTCACAAGCAAGACTAGTTCTCACTGTTTCTCACTGTTTCTGCACTCTGGGCAAAGAATTTCCATATTCCCACAGTAAATTGGAAGCTACAATGAGCAATTAGTATTTAGTGTCTGATTCACTTTAGAAATGTTGTCTTTCTGATTCTTCAGTTTATTCAGAAGTTAAGTCAGCTTCAGTCTTCTAAAACTCAGATTTTTTAAAAAAGAAGCAAAAATTCTTCAGTAATATTATTTATTAAGTACTTTTGAGACACTTTTTAATATGGCACTAGAAGAAGGTGGCTAAAATATGCAGATCTTTTCCAAACAATGCATTGTAACTCAGTGAAAAACTAGATGCTTGAGATGGATATTTTTGCTTTCTGTGGTCTGTATACAGCAGGATGTCAGACTGGTTGTTTACTAAGAACTTTTGGGATTTCTTATTTTATGAACAATGCAATATTTACTGACCTAAATATCAGCAGTAAGAGTGATCTCTTTTATACCCAGAAAACAAAAGGCTGTGTTAACTTATCATAGTTGTTAATTCTACATTAATCTAATGCAAAATAAATAAAATATTTTATTATGAGAATTCTACTTTTGATCCATTTTTCAGGCAACTTTATGTGCTGTGTAAACATCAGCTAAACTTACCAACGCAAGAGAGGACAAAAATTGAATAGGAACGGTGTTGACTCTGCTGTAAGAATTTTAATCCTAGTGTGACATAAAGAACCTCTCCACTTTATTCTTCCATCTTGCCCTGGTCATGCACCATAAATCAGACTTACTGGTTTATGAATTAGCAGACCTGCAAGCATACCCTGACAGGAGAATTAAATGGTCCTGAGAAAATTGTTTTCAGCCCTACACCAACAGAGAAGAAGAAGAACACAAAGAATTCTGTGAAGAACTGGTGGACTCAAAGCACCTTTTATCAGTATCTAATATTATCTCTGTATCCAGTGATATAGACTATCACTTTTTGCTTTTAGAGACACGAATCTTGTTTGACATGCCCTGAATATGTGAAGTTAGTCACATGGTAGGCTCAGAACCAGGACACAGAACTGCTGTATCTGAAGTGAGACAGCCCTCTTGTCAGGTTTCAGCTTAGTTATGTATGCCACATTTGTACTTTCTGGATTTCCTGTGGTTACTAATAAGTAGAATCACTGATCTAGGCAGTACCCTTTACCCTCAATTTCCCTTTCCACTAAGCATCTCTTTCCAAGAATTTGCTTTTGCCATTATTGCTCACATTTTGAATAGTATTATGGTGACAAAAGCAATCAAAGCTGTGAAGAGAGCTAAAAAGTTATTTAAATCATGTTTGACTTAATGGATTTCAACAAAGGTCTCGTTGAAACTGGGCTGTGAATAATTACAGTATTAGGAAATGGGAAAGACTTTATTTAAAATTCCATGTTATGTTATATAAAACAAACTGTTACTGATTCTCCCTCATAACTGTGGTCACCCAAAACATGGATGAGGCCCTAACCATGCATGGCAGTCCCATGTTGAAAAATGCCAAAAAAAAGAGGGTGAATTAAGAGTAAATATTAAAAGCCAGCAGCATAAAATGATGAAAAGGGCAAAATGGAAGCCACACCACTGCCATACTGTTGATGGCTGCACTGATTATGCATTTATAGACTCACACAACAGTAATTAGGTTTAGGTAAGAAGAGACCTTTAAGATCATCTAGTTCCAACTCCCCTACCACGGACAGGGTCACCTTCCACTGGATCAGGTTGCTCAAAGACCCATCCAGCTTGGCTTTAGAGAATTTCAGGGATTGGTCATGCACAATTTCTTTGGGCAACCTGTTCCTTTTTCTCACCACCATCACAGCAAAGTATTTTTTCCTAATATCCACTCTCTCTGAGTTTGAAGTCATTACCCCTTGTCCTATCACTACATGACATTGCAAAAGTCCTTCTCCAGCCCTCTTGTAACCCCCCTTCAGGTGCTGGAAGGTGCTGCAATTGCTTGTATGTGGATGCCTCAGCTGACATCTCAATATCTCTATTGATCTTTATTGACATCAGCCACAGAGGAAACCCTGTGGCTATTTATCTACGGACAAAATTTAAGTCATATGCAAATGATCACCAAGTGAACATTTTTCAAAATGTCCAATGTCCCTATTTTTCAAAATCTCTAAGTAGCTACTCCCAGTAAAAGTCAGAGATGTTCTGCTTAATAGTTTCACTTAATTGTTTAACCATTTCACTGGTTAAAATGACCTATCCATTTTGAGGCTTCTATTCAGAGCAAAGCTCCCTGGTAATTAAATCCTCACTAAAGCACATTAATTTATGTACCTTTGCTTCCCTTATGCTGTTTGTGTCCCTGTGGCCTCTGCTCTGGCTGCCAGCCAGCTGCCCCTCTCTGGCTCAGGGCACAAACTCAATTTGTCCCAGAGGCTCCCTTGCAAGAACACAGGCTCCTTTGCCACTCAGTGCCACAAAAAGATGGGGAGGAAGGTCTTAGGGACAGTGTTACTCTTTTGCCCACCCTCCCCATCCCACCACCGTTCTGCCTTCTAGACTGCTGAAAATGGTCACCCACAAGCTGGGTGATCCTAAAAAATTTCCTGTCCAGTTGCAATTACAAAGATGGACATTTAAGTCCACTATCTTTTGTATTTTATGAGAGGGAAAGAACTATATCCCCAGCAAACTTGAGCTCTGACAGGAAAAGACATTGAAAAAATATTATAGATCTGCAATGTCACTTGGTAAGTCAGACAAAAATATGATATAATAAATACCTGCTCTCATCTTCCTTCACTGAAACTGCTTTTCATTTTGATTGGTGATTTTAAAAAGCTTATTTCTTAGTTTTCTATTTTACCTCTAGGAAGGTTTTCCATTATGCAGTTCCTATAAATATATGAAAACAGAGATCACAATAAACCAATATATTTACTGAGACTAGAACATTCTTTCTTCGCAAATGAAATGATGCTAGTGCTATAAACAGCTGAAAATATTTTACTGAGGTATCAACAGCCTCAGGATCTGTATTAATAACAGGCTTGTTAGAGTGTGAAATGTCTCGTGGCTTTTCTCCAGGGTGTTTAAACAAATACAATGCTTAGAATAAGGGAACCATTTTACTTTAACTCTCCCTTTGAGACTTTCAGATTTTCATTGACTTTACAGATATCTGTGCTGCTTTGCATTCATGTAAGGGACAGAAACATCAAGCCAGAGTCCATACATAGGAGCAGGTCAGAAAGATAAGTAGTGTTATTGAAGGCAGGATTAGTCAACTCATTACACAATGACAAAAACTGCTTCCTAGCTATAAAACTTTTCCCTTCTTTTTTTTGGCACCCATGTAAATTTAGTTCATTCAAACCAACACTTAAGAATTTTGAATAAATTAAAATAAACAAAAAACAAACCAGAAGAAAACAAGCAAGTCACAAAATTTATATAGCTCTTTCCTTGTGTTCTGAGCTTGGTAGCAACTATTGAGACATTGCTCCAAAAACAGATTGGTTTTGTGATTGTTTTAATTTAGGGAGGGGAAATCTGCCCAATTATCTTTTTTTTATATTGTATACAAATTAGAGGTCATAAGATAATCAGACGGCTTCAAAAAGGATTGTGTGGTTCAAAAGATTAAAACAAGTAAATGGGAATAACTTGCTTAAGATATGAAATACTAAAAAAAGTTCAGACAGAGTCCCCAACAGTGACACATACCAACCCTCTAAACCTAATCCAGAATCTTTATTGGACGCCTTAACTATTTATTTTGGTATAGCATGATTGTGATTCTGAGGTGACCAGACTGTTGTACAGCCAAATGAAAGTAAGGCTGCTGGACATGCCATGCCATTGGGAACTGAAGTTACCTAGCTGCCAAAAGAGAGGAACATAAAATAAGTAGTAATGAAAATAACTTTGTCATCTAGTTTAACCCCTTGCTCCTGCTGGGGGGGAGTTCCAACCAGGACTCAGTTTTCTTCCACTTTTTCAAACTAATTGGCTCAGGGTTTTGTGACTGGCTTTGCAATGCATTTGTTTGCCATTTCCGCCCAGTCACTCTGTAAAACAATTAGTGCATTTGTGAAAAGTATGTTAGCTGTATCTGTGAGAGTAAGTCATTGACCTGGAAGTAGTCTTGGAAGGGGAACTTACTGCTATCCATGCCTGCAGAAGGAAGCTTCTTAGAGATGTCTTTTGAGATGTGAAAGATTGCAGAAGAAAGATCCCATGTTTTGTGAAATTCAGGACTGAGCAGGGAATCAGCACCCTGCCCTGTAACATCCCAACCAAGGCAATACTCAGGACTAACAATGCCCTCAGAAGCAGTGCACTGCAAATGCTGCCAAGTTCTGTGAGCCAAAACCAAAAGAGAAAAAGGAGGTGGAACTGCTCTTCCCTGCAAGAACCGAAAATGCACTGGAAGACTAAAATGGATGAAGGAGGGATGGTGTCACTGAACAACTGAAAAAAATTGAAAATAGTGGGAAAATGCTGGAAATTAATACTATCAGTATATCAAGCCTATTAAGCTTTCAGCTTCACTTGGCATTTTCAATGACATTTCCTCAGCTAGAAGGTGAACTGTATTGTAAATACTCTGGAGTCACAGATCATTTGAGCAGCTTCAGTCTGGGCAATGTTTGCATGTGATTAGTTTTACAAGAGTGCATGGAATAATTTAAAATTGAGTACATACAGCATATTTTTGATACTCACATGTTCTCTCTAGTCATGCTTGAATTTATATTCCCAATTATCTTTATCAACAAACATTTCCAGATTGCTTCTGACTTATCTATTAAAATATACTTGGTGCTAATCAAAACTGTGCATAACCTACTAATCGTGCTGTCAGCTGCTACTATCTCCATGGAGATGGCAAGATTATGGAAAAAAACCCAAATTTAAATTGTATGGTTATTTAATCTGGTATTTGTTGATGGGCATATCACCCTGGAAGTGCTCAGAAGGCATGTAGATGTGGCACCTGGGGACATAGTTTAGTGATAAATGTGGTGGGGCTGGGTTAGTGGCAGGCCTCAATGATCTTAGAGGCTGCTTCCAACCTTTATGATTCTATGACTCAACTCTGTGTTTCCCTGTTTGTTATAAAGGGCAAGGAAAAAGGATACACACAGGAGGCTTGGACAGAGGTTACCAGATGCTCCAAAACTGTGATCAGGTTCCCAAATATTTGCACGTGATAAAGTGTAGGCAAAGGCCCTTGCAAGACATGTTCCAGTGTAATTTTTGTAAGTAGGACTTAAACAATTAATTTCAATTTGCACTCAGTAAACAATTTCATGTCAATCAGAAAGCAGCAAATGCAGGACCGTTTTTCAGTGTAATAAGACAAAAAAATCACAAGTTTTCTTCACTTGAGAACATTTCCTACCACTATGCACTGCTATTTTGTCTTACTGAATTATTTAATTGTTATTGACTTCTTTGCTGGTAGCACCCAGATGCTCGGAGATGTCTCAAGCAGTTATTGAATACACAATCGTGCACGCTCTCCTGTAGTCCTGAGTTTCAAGCCTGGATGTTTTGATATTAGAAGGGTTCTTTTCTCAGGCTTTCTAAACAGAAGAATAAGGGTTTTTAAATGTAAGAATATTTACATTCTTTCTTGTAGGAGGGACCTCCTTCTGATGTCCCTTTGGGATGACCAATTGGTTGAAAAGCTTAACTTTGTGTTACCAATCAAATTGGCCTCTGACGTTCTGTATAAAAGAGGAGCTCATCCCACAATAAAGGAGAACCCACGACCACTTTCCAAAGGAGCCTGTGTCTGTTTCCTTCGATGTCTCATGTGACACTCTCCAAAACACAATCTTACCTGAAATGTTCCGGTGTCAGTTAGCAAGGCAAGAAATACCTTTATTATTTTTACTCCTCAGAATAAAAAAATTAAGATCTGGAAAGATCAGAGCAGTTACAAGTCCTGTAAATAACCATGAACAAGTGGGCAGAAAATTCTTGTTTTCAGAGGGACTGAGGTGAACACAGCAGAGGCCTGCACGGAGCAGGGCTGCAAGGCGAGGTCCCAGTTTATCTCTTAATGGCACTCCAAGTCTTAGCTCTGTGCACACACGGTAAGTCCAGCAATACAAGTTGATTTAAGGGTGATAAAGACATGAGAGACATTCATAACAGAATGAGAGAATAATAAAATAAGCTGAGTTGGAAGGGACTCTCAAGGATAATTGAGTCCAACTCCTGACCCAGTGTACAGGACTCCAAGAATCACATCAACCTCTTCTCTAGGCCAAACAGACCAAGTGACCTCAGCCATACAGCTTCCCCTCTAGGTGATTTACCATCTTTGTGGACCTCCTTTGCATGTTTCCCAATATCTTAATGGGTTTTTTATATCGTAGTGCCCAAATCTCCACACAGGATTCAATTTTTCAGTGTTGTATTTGGTTTGCTTTGTTTGTTGCTTTTTTTTTTTTTAATTTAGCCACTCATGTCTCACTAGTTAAATTACTAAGATTCTGCAATAATTGCATAGGGATTGTTGAAGACATGATATATTGGGAAAGTGACAGCTTTCAAAAAGCATTCATCAATCAGTAGGGAAACAGCAGGGTGAAGAGTTTCTCCAAAAATCCTCATGCCTAGGTACAGCTTGTATTGGAATCAAAGATAAAATAACTTTTTCTTATAATAATCACCAGCTGGAGGCACAGAACAAAGGAATTTGCTCCTCAGATCCATATTTCTAAAGGCTCCTAGGCTGTTTCATAGTCACTGCTGATCATTGGTGCACTCATGTTCTGGTTTGCTGCTGTTCATAGAGAGAATGGGAAACATGTTGAGGTAAGAACCTCCTTCGAACCAATTTTCTGCCTCATTAAAGGGTGAGAAGGTAGGGTTCTACAAGGGATAAAAATCCTAACCCTCAGATATTAGCTACAGCCATATAAGAAATTATTTTTAAGGCTATAGTCATATAAAAAGTTAATCTCTCTATTCTTCCCCCACAGTAAATGAAGAGAGAACTTAAAATACCAGGTACCTTCCTGAAAGATATCTCACTTCTCTTCTCCACACTTACAGGCAAATATTTCCATAGCTCTTGTGGCTACATCCCTACACGTTGTTAAGAAAACGGTTAGAAATTACAGATTTCTAGTTAGATCTGTTTGTTTACAACTGTTTTGTTCAAGACACTAAAGTTTGGTAGAAGTGAAGCTACAACATTCACTTATTTGCATCAATTAAGTATACAGTTCAGCACAGTGTATGCAGCTATTTCTAGGAAACAATTACATCAGATTTTTTTTTTTTTCTTTCACAGAAAGGGCTGAAAATTCATCTCATATTCCTGAAAAAAAACTGTGTAAGACACTAAAATAAAAATCAGAAAGGAAATACAATCTTAGTGTGGATGTGACAAATAAGTTTCCAGAAGTGCAGTGCCATGCCCACAGCTGCTCATGGTAAGACAGTTACATTAAAAATGTTCCATTGGGTGCATGTTGAATGCACACTAATAATATTGTTAGAGGATCTGAAAAGTCCATACAACTGTGAAGCTGACTAGAAGTGTAATACTTTAAAACCAGTGAAGGTCATATTCTGTCTCCAAAGTATGGATATGAACCTCAGCAGGATGATTCTGTCAGGCTTAAATTAAACCTAATCATAACACATGTGGCTTGGGAAGAGGTACTGGAGGAAGGGCAGCAATGGTGCTAAGTTATTAAAAAAGATATAGGTACACTAATATTAAGGATTAATTTTACTTCTACCATCCTTCATATATTAAAGGCAAATAAATGCAAACACAGAAGTACCAATGATATTTGCCATTCTACAAAGTTATTCTACAGATATCTGTAATATAGAGTTTGAATTATATGAGAAGAGCAGAATAAATGATGTGTGCAGTGGCTTAAGATAAGCTTAAGAAAGCTAAGAAGTGATTGTGAAGGTATCTTATAGTACAGAAAAAAAAAGTGATTGTGTGAAGGTATCTTATAGTACAGAAAAAAAAAAAAAAGAGGAATAAGAATGACAAATTAAGAGATTTTATTTAAAGCAGGGGAAAGAAGGCCAGTGGCATCCTGGTATCCAGTGTATCACAAATAGTGTGGCCAACAGGACCAGGGAAGAGATTGGCTTCCTGTACTTGGCACTGATGAGGTCACACCTTGACTGCTGTGTCCAGTTCTGGGCCCCTGCACTGCAAGAAAGACATGGAGATGCTGGAGCAGGTCTAGAGAAGGGCAACTGAGCTGGGGAAGACTTGGAGCATAAGTCTTGTGAGGAGTGGCTGTGGGAACTGGAGGTGTTTAGCCTGGAGAAAAGCAGGCTCAGGGGTAACCTTATCACTCTCTACATCTTCCCAAAAGGAGGTTGTAGCCAGCTGGGGGTGAGTTTCTCCTCACAGGCAACCGGCAACAGGACAAGAGGACATTCCCACCTTCTGGAAGGCCCATTTATCCAACGAACCTCCTGCCATCGAAGAAGGTTTCAATACTAACCTCCTCTTCTCCAGTCATATTCAATGAGGGTTCTTCTGTCCATTCATGGCCTGGACTTAACCCATTTTTGAGCCTGTTTTTTCCCTGCTTCCTTGGGGTCTTTCCCCGCTCCTGGCAGAAAGGGTCTTCTCGCCGTCTCAGGGGTTTCCTCTGCACTGAACCTTTCCTCTGCTGCTTCATTATTTCTGCTGCTTTGTTCCTAGCTATTCCAATTTTTAACCCTCCTATTATTGGTCTATTTGTTCCCAATTTTGCTCAGCACTCAGGTCTTCAAGCTTCCACTCACATTCATCTTTCTGTCCTTGAGCCTCATTCCTCTGTACCTTATCTGCTCCTGCCACAATTCCAGCTGCATTTGGAAAAACCTAACCAGAGTGGCTGGTTACTATTGTACTGATAGCTTCATCATATAATTTGCAAAACATTGGAGGGACAGTGACTTTAGCAATGCTAGTAGGCAATCCCAGAGATTGCATAAGGTCCCAAAAATCTTTAAGAAACCTTGGGAAGAATTTCAAAAAAATCCAGTCCCTCAATTTCATTGGTATGCTCTCTGTGTAAGGTCCTCTTTCTGTGCTTACATTCTATTAATGTAATACTGACTGGAAAAAGAAGTGTGGTTTTCTTGATAAGAGAGGCAAGAAGGGAGAGCAACTAGACTGCTCTTTGAATCTTTTTGAGGCACAATGTTCTCTCGTGGATCTGTGTAAATAATGCGTGTTTCTCTGTACTTCCATTCAGCATGAAATGCAAGGTGGTTTTCTCTGCTCATGGAATTATTGTAAGGATGAATACATTATGGGTTTTAAAGGGCTCAGTCACTACGTCATTGTGGCACTGTGAGTGCCTAAGAAACAAACACAATTTATTACTCTTATCCCCAATTTATTACTATTATCCCCAAAGCCTAACCGTTTTCCAGTAGCATTAAGAAGAAATGTTTTCAATAGCTTTGTTTAGCATATATTCCCTTTTCTTTCATAAAGTAGTTGCATTTACATATTCCTCATGCATAGCTACAGGAATATGCTACAATATCTGATGGGATGGAGAAGACCCAGGTTCTTGCAGCTCAGGGAAGGTCATTAGAGTGATTTAGATTTCCTTTGGCATTAAATAGGGCTGTTTATTCCACTGGTAAGTAGAACATTTTGTAAACATCATTCATATTCTGAATGAGTATACATGTCATACATTTGAGTCTCTTGATTTTCTTTCCTCTCAAAAAACAAATGAAGAATGAGAAATCCAGAAAAATACCATGAGTGTCACTCCAAATCCTTGCGTACTTTATATGAATATTAATTTTTGCAATTGCTCTTGGGACTTCATATTAATAAAGAAAGGAAGGGGCTTCAGGGTAATGATGGAGGTCACATTTTGGTGACAGCTTCTTGTAAATGTTACTTAGAGGCTACTGGCCTTTGTCCAATACCTTAAGAGATTTCTCATTTGGCTTCACATTTTTATGAGAGATAAACTGGTCTCATAGAAACAGATCAATTTATGAACAGTCAGGTTTCTCCTTGCCTCACTCCTGAAGGCTTAAAACCCAATACATAATGTTTAAATCCTTGTTCTCATCTGCAGTACCATATATGTTTCCCTTAAGGGGGAAAAAAAAGAAGGATTCCAGTTTTTTTCTAAATTAAGTTAATAAAAAAATTTATCGTGATTTAATTCACTGTGGGAGATTGCTATAAATTTCTACAGATATTATTGCTCAAGATGCCAGGCGCTCATCTGATGTACAGAAGTTGTTAGATATTTCAAGTTGTCAGAACCAGTAACTGTTTGCATAGGTTATCTGACAAAAAAACCCGGTGTGAACAAAGGACCCTCACATATACACTTCTCTCAGTGTAGAGGTGTTGATAAGTGCAGCTGAATTTTTTTATAAAACTAAGAAAAATGAAAGAGGACAAGGTCGATACTTTTCAGAACTTTATGGTAGATTGTGTTTATGCCATTTTTCTCTAATGAACATGTGGAAGACTACTAATGAACTAAATTCTTTTTCATAAAACAGTTCCTTTTTCAACACAAAAACAAACATTTCTTGTTTTTCAGATGGACTGATGAAATGAAAAAGAATTGATTGTTCTTGATAAAAATCAATCAGTATAGCATGTGCAAGGACTTTGAAGTGCATTCCACACAGAAAATATGTCATACTTTGAATCTGCCAACCTTGAGAATATGTCTTTAATTTTTAGCCAGACATTTTAACACAGTGGATAAAAATAGGTGTTTAGGTAACCTGGAAAATTAGCTTTGTATAGAGCAACTCTAAGCCATTTATAATCACAGAAAATAAAGACAGCAACAACTTCCCCAAAGACGTTCTAGATACTGCATATACACAGTATTTTGTGCATTAATTATTGTATTTGCCATTGCAAACACCCTGTAACTTTTTGTGAAGCTTTCCCTACAGCCTGCCACCTGTCCCAAGGCATCAGAAGAGGCTGCAATGTTTGTGGTGTGAAAGACACGGTGTCAGTCAGGGTTGCTGCTGAGAAAAGGAAATCTTTTGGAGCATCCATAGGGTCTGAAGGTGGAGAATTTTGGCCAGTGGGGTTTCCCCTGGACATGCAATTTACTAGTTTAATCTGTTGAAAACTATAATAAGAAGGTTTAATTGTATCATTTGGAAGTACTCTTTATGAAGAAAGACAGATGTCTTAACAGCTTAGCTCAGAGTTGTCCAGTTCATATAGATTTGAGTATCTACAGTTCCATGGTATAAATGACATTGAAAAATGAGGAAGAGATATCTGTCTTTCTCACCTAATATTTATTTAATTTGATGTTAAGTCTAGGGACAGGAATGTTATGCTTCAGGCTTTATGCTCTTTAATTTTTGCTCAGCTCCTGGCAGAAATTTCTACGTCTGGACATCCCTCTGCTGATCCTCCATCTGCCCTTTGCTGCCTTTGATGGAACACAGGCACCCAGTTGGGCCAGCAGCTGAAAGGTGGGAAGAACAGGTAAAAGGGATGGGTTTGACAAAGGCTTGGCTGGGGGAGAAAGCAAATCTCCCAGTTTTCACTGCCTGAACAGCCTGTGCTGCTACCTCAGCTCTCCCGGGCACAACAGCACCACAGAAAAGAGCCCATCACGTTTACATCATGCTTCTGTCCTGCCCTCCTGCTGCCTGACAGCCATGCACACAAAGCATAATACCACTCCTGGATACTCTGTTACTATCACAATCCAGTTCAGACACCCCTGGTGCATACCTCTCCAACCCCCCTACCCACAAACTTACCCCAGCAGCCCTGTCCTCCCTCTCTGATGTGCTCAGAACAGGAAAAGTTTGTGTCTTTCCATAATGCAGTTTGTGGAAGGGCAGATTAACCATAAACTGAAATTAATTGGCATGTGAAATTATTTTAAAAATGCAAATTAGTCCATCAAATCATCTGAAATGTCATGCATGGTGCAGCACAAAATTTGGCAGGGAGAAGGAGTGATTATCACAGGTAGACAAGCCAGCAGATGGCTGAGTTCTCTGAAAGAGTGGCTGTGAGAAAAGGATGTTGTTCATAGCTCCTGGACTGCCCCTTTCCATGTTAATAAACAACTGTGAATACAGCAATGAAAAATTCCAATCAGTTTTTTGTTGTACTGGGGCATTAACATAACACTGATATCTGCATAACCACAATACTGCCATGTACTTATCTCTGCAGGGTCAACTTAAACTTTAATATTTCCAAAGCTGTAAATGGGAGCTGGTAAAGGGAGGTGTGGTTTTAGTGGGAGAGTAATGACTCCCATTATTTTCCACCTTAGCTTTTCCTTGGTGAGGAATGAATTAGAAAACATTTTAACTGTAAATAATATTACCCTTCCTAAGGGAGTGGATGTTTCCTATGTAGAAATGTGCACAGCGTCTGGCTAGAGAGTTGTGGTGTTCCTACAGTGCAGGAAAAGGAGCTAAAACCAGATGGGACCAACCTCAGAAAAGAAACTGGGACATGAAGCAGGTGGTGGGTGAAACTGCCTGAGTAAGAAAGTCCAGATGGTCAGAGCTGCAAATATGCAGTGCTGGGGAGGCTGGACCTTCATGCCAGGATCCCTGGCACTTGGATTTCATCTTACAGTCAGCCTGGGCTCAGGCTGCCCACAAAATCCTCTGTTTCTCCCACAGCCTATACCAGAGAGATGGGGAGACCTTCAAAGGACAGTCTTGGTTCCTTGTGACTGTTTGAAGTAACCCTAAAAAAGGGGGAGAAAAAGCCTTCTCAGGAGCAGAAAAAAGAAGGAAGGTTGCTACAGTGCTGGCCCTCATGATACCCTTCCTGCCAGGAGTGCGGTCAGTCAACAGGCTCAGATTTGAAGGTGTCCTGTGGGTCAGACCACACTTGGAGCAGACACTATGTAGAGAAACTTTCTGGAGCCTGGTTCTGATAGAAACCGCAGTACTCCTGAAGGAAAAAACACTTGAAGGCAGAAGGATAAGGTAGAAAGTGTCCCATATGAGGCTTGTATTTGAAAGGGAAAGTGTGTTTTTCCTTTGATCCATAAAGCATGCATCTCACAAGCCAGACATCCAATGTGATGGCTGCACCACACTTGGAGTAATTTTCCCTGGAGTACATGCAATATGTCAAGTATTTTTAGGCATTCCTATCCATTGACATCTGTGGAGATACTCAAAACCTGACTGGACACAGTCTTGGGCAACCTGCCCTCAGTGACTCTACTTGAACAGGAGGGATTGAATCAGGCAATATGTGGAAGCCCTTTCCAGCCTCAATCTTTCTAACTCTGAGTTTAGAAGCTGACATGAGCTATAGTGTTAAAAAACCACCTACCAGTGGTTTGGAAAATGCTTTGAAAAATGGAGTAGATGAAGTGCCAGCTGGTCAGCATGATATTCCCACAGCCTAGATTTATGGTACATAAATTTGAAATCAGACTTCTCTATGACTGCCTAACCGAAAAAAACAGTTCTGTCATATAGAGCTCCACAAAAAGACAAATTACTTTCTATGGTTGAGAGCACAAAATCTTCAAGTACCTTTCTAAACCTGGAATCTTGTATCAAAAGAATACAAACCTCATGATTTCATCTCCTCTCAATCTGAACAGAAGAATATTTTCTAGCACACTAACAGGTGAAAACTTTGAGAAATCAGGATGGCACTAATCAGTATCTCTTTAATCAAAAAATGTATGGTCAAAAGAGTAGTAAACTTGGGATTTATTATTTTACTTTGGAACATGCAATTAATATTTCTCTTTCTCCCTGTAACTTGCTGTGTGATATCCACTTCATTGAAATGAAAGCAACTTAAGAGACCCTGTATATATTTCATGTCAGTTTATGGATTGTTTTGCAATTATTTTTTTACTGATGCCTAACTTGGAAGTTTCTCTAGCTTCATAGACCTTCCATAAGTGTGCTTAGTTTTAATTATCAGTGCAAACAAAAGGTGGCATTGGAGTCCTGGATTTGGTTTGGGTTTTTTATAGTAACATTCATAACAAAAATGTGAAAAATGAGAGAAAGATCAATCTGACCTAACAATACTGACTGTTTCTAGGCTTTTTGCAAGAAGCTTCCTTTAAAATTTTTGCACAACCTATCTGCATGCTATAAAATCTGCTTAATGTTATCTAGCTCTTTCTAAAAGACTTTCTGCAAATCCATCAGAACACGGTTTTTCAAATAATCAGTTTTCTCTCCCTGTGACCATTCCCCTTGAAACCTCAAAAAAAAAGATAGATAAGCAGTAAATATAAATTAAAGAGACAGGAATCTAAGGTAGCTTTAAGATCTCATGGCATAACAGGTTTCTTTCTTACAAGTGACAACATTCATTATCACAACCGATAAACCCTGAGACTCAATTAAGGCTTTCAAAGTGCTTTTAAATTATTGATTGAAAAGCAACAAAGAGCAACCAATGCTTGATTATGACTTTACACTGCAAAAGTAACAGTAATTTAAACTGCAACCCACAAATGGGTGTTTAAAAAGGGATATTTAATAGAGTCAGGGCTTGCCAAATAGGGAGGCAACCCTCAGCCTCACAAATTATTGATTTCTCTCTCATTTTAAATGCTTTTTATCCCCATTGCTCAGAATAACACACACGATCATTGCTGTCAGGCAGTAATGAAGTTTCTGTTCAACACACTCTTTGACACGAAAAAGTCAATGCAACAGAATTTGTCAAAGGAAATGAGATGCTACTAAATCTTTGAGACAGAATTTGTCCCCTTTCCTATCCAAAGAAAGTTAACAAAGGAAACTGGTCTAAGCAAATTGGAGAAGGGGATGGTGCTGATAAGGACTAATGTACATATATTTAAAAAAAAAATACTTCTTACTTTGGGTATGATTGCAGTTAACTTGACTTTGGGATTAAGGTTGGGAAATTCAAATTATTGGGTGTTCTGTTTGTTTCTGAATTCCATTCTGAACATCTCAGATGATTATAAGAGGGCATTGTACATATCCAGGGCACTCAATTATATTCTCTTTTAGAACATGTTTTCCTTCATTATTTGATTCTTCATTAGACAGGAATAGTGTTTGTGATTACTAACCAATGTCTGCTGTAAATTCTTGGCTTAGGATTTGGGTCAATGGATAGTTAAAATCAGGGCTGTAACTTGAAGCCTTTTATTATATTTTATCACCAAAATTGATGCATTGTCTATGACTAAGTTTAGGTTTATGGGTTTCAGTTAAGAAACATAAAGTCTAAAAATCATATTTTGTTATTGAATTGTTCCCAGTATACAGAGTAAGGAGATGTGCTCACTCTGATAAAGACCCTTACTGTGTTTGCATTTAAGTGATCCGCTGGCAAGGATAAGGTAAGGATTATGAGTGTGAATATAGTTAATATTGGAAAAATCTAAATACACAAAATGCTATTATGCTATGAGATACTTTAGATTTTACAGAGACAGATAGAAGAATTCTTAGTTATTGCAATCTTCTAGTAGAAGATTTTTATCCAAGGTTACAAGTTCAGGGTTGTGGCTATATTTCAGCAATTCAAGAATCCCATAAACATCCAAAAACCAGGAAAAGAACAAATTGGGATTAGGGATTATATTCTGTTTTACAGTAGGATGATAATGATGCACAGAGAGTAATAACATTAGTGCCAAGGATTCATTAGGGCTGGGGGCTGTAAAATAGAAAACAGCAACCATCCATTCTTCCATTCTTAAAAGATAGAAAGTAAATAGGTACAAGATTAAGGCCAAGCCCTTAATCTTATGCATTTACATGGAGGTCTGTTGTTTCAATTCTGAACTAGAGTCATGGTTCATGCTTTGGAGCATAAAAAGCTGTACTTGCTGCTGGGTTAGTTAAAGCCTTTGGCATGGGAAAAAAAGTTCAAAAATATCAATAACCTTTTTGTACTATTGCATTATTTGATTTCCTGCACATCTTGACTGACTATTAAATTAAAGATGACAAGTGAGTTAACTCAAGCATTGGTCCCTAAAGCTTACCAGCAACTTGTTAACTCTTTCCTCACCTGCTACAAATAAAAATCTTCAAGACAAATTTCATAGGTGATTCTAGAGATAGATTACAGTAAGTCTGTTTCTTTCTGCCCAAAACCATCTTCTTAGCCTGTGCACCTATTTTCTCCTGCTTTCATTCCTGTGTACACAAAAAAGGACTTGCATTGCTGTTATGAATATGTCAGCTCTAAATATTTCTGTCTCTAATCTAAAAGAGTAAGAGTTCTCAAATGAAAGACACATAGCTCCATGAAATTTAATACAATGAAACTTTGCTACTGAAATTAGGTCTGCTGCTTTAAATCTCATCTTACTCATGGGAAGCATCAAACATTTTGAAGGAAGAATCTTGAGGGAAAGCTCCTGAAAAGTCCATCAATTTAACGTCATGGTAAAATTTGTGTGAAGATATGATCGCTTAAGGTAATTTAATTGAAAGCATGCCCTTAGAACAAGGATGAAGCTGCTAACTTACTACTGTTTTGGTCTAATAGCACAGAGCACCTCAGAAATGCCCAAATGCTCAAATGCCCAAAACTCAGTTTTCAGCAAAATCCTTCCTCGTCCCAACAAGTTTAAGATGTCCTGAAGGGCTGAAGCAGAGAGCTCTGCACTGAACAAATTTAAAGGAAAAAAAGAATAAAACCTGGACTCAAAACTCCCATGATTTAAATGCAGATGAAACACCCTGAGGTTACTTAGAAAAAGGCTAACCCAAAAAAGTGACCTTCATAAGTGCCCTAAAGGAAAAAATTCTGGTATTTGCAATAGCAAGGTCATTTAAAAAATAGAGAAATTCATATGGATGCCTGAGGTATTTTTCAGTGTGTGATCCTCTTTCTGCTCTTCATAACTGAATGAGATGCAGAAATCACACAGATACAGCTGCAACAAAGCTGCTCCAGCAGCACCAGTTACAAAACACCACCATTTTTAAATGCATTACTCCTCTTATTGAAATCCTACATATTTAAAGCAAAATGCATTTTTTTCAGAGTAACTCCTCCATGAAACCTGTATTCAAATTCTGTTCTACTAGAGTATAAATTGTCTTTATTACGATGTACATGGAAATTGCCCAGAGTCATTCTTTGTCTGTCTCCTTGAATTGAAAAGTGCCAGAGAGTCTTTTTCCAACAGCCACCCAGTTTTTCACTCTAATACCCTTTCTTATGGTGAAAACTCTCTGAGCCACAACTACAGGCTGTATATTTAATAATATACACCAAGACACTCTAGAGTTGGAGAAACCTTTAAATTTGCTATGACACCAGATCACTTCTAACACAATTTAATGATGACAGTAGTGGTTACTCATGGGACTGATGAAGGGAATGTATTTTTCAACCTCTTGGAAGTTAGTTTCGAAACATGTGATGGAAAATTTTTATTGTCAGATGACTGTAGGCTGTTGGTACCACACATGACAAAGGCTGATTTTAATCAGTTTTTGTCACACTGAATTCTCTGCTGTGGTTAACACAGCAGAAGAAATACCAGGGGGCCAAAGAGTTACTGAGGAGTAAGTACTCACATGGTAGAACCCAGGTTGTAGCTCTTCAGTACCAAAGCTGAGCTTCTTCCAGCAACCAAAATGAAGAGTCTTCCACTATCAGGTCCTACAGGACACAAGTTCTGTGACTCACCAGAGTATTATGATGACATAAGGCAGTAATTTGAGCTCTTTGTGCATGGATTTTACAATGCATTTGCAGGCCTCCATGTTCATAGATAGGAGTAGTTTTCCTGTTTCTCCAAATATGCTACCAGAGCTGTATCCTTTAAGCCTTCTTTGCCCATCTACATGGCTAGATGGCTACCTAGCTTTGTGGATACGCAAGATGGAAAAAAAAAAAAAAAATCTGGGTGAAGGTACTCCATACTGAACAAGCAAAATAAGCACATTTTCATGATTTAGTAATAGACTGAGCAGTCAGTTTTGCACTCATCTGAAACCTTCAGAAATGCTGAGCTAGGTGTCTAGCTCTCTAGACCATTTTATGCATTATGAAAACAGCAAAACACCCACCTGCTTGCAGCTGACTCTGTGTCAGTGTGGAAAGTTCACTTCTGCTGTAGAATCAGTAAAGGCTTCAAACACCTGACTCAGGATTTTTGAGATGCACTGAGGAGATCAAATAAGCAAAATACTTTTTTTTGCTCCTTTTTTCTAAACTTTTTTTTACTCCTTTTTTCTAAACTGAGGAAATATTTTTCTGCCTTCATTACTGCAGCTGCATTATCACCCACATATGGGGGCTGTAGGCACCCAGTGGAGGATTCTCCAGAGAAACATTAATTAATTGTATTTATTTAAAAAGAAAACCAGGAAAATATGTCCATAATCATAGAGCAAGAAACTCACTACTCAGAGGAAACTGATAGCAGGAGTTCCTTTGAGCATCACACATTGGTTTTCAGCACGTGTGTCAATGGTATGCAAACATCTGAACACTCAGCTTTTGCAACTACAGGTTCATGACAACAGTGTTGAATTATCTGTACCTATTTTATTCAATTAATTGTGCTCATCGGGAAAAACTGTCTCCTGAAGCTGTTTTCCATGCATGTGCCATTAATAAGCTATGTCTGGAAGTGCATTATTAGGTTTCACACCATGTAGTCATTCTAAGAAATGGTCTAAAATCATGCTGGTGTTAGTGATTAGGTCTTTAATACTCAATTACATCACAGCCTTGGCTGAAGTAACTGGGCAGTGCTGTGGTCAAAGTCTTGACTCAGCCATGTGAGGTTAATTGCATAGGACTATAAAAGTAGTGAGTCTAAAAAAGAAGTATTGTGGTTTAAACACATAGTTGCTTTTTCTTCCCCAAAGTGGCAGTTCAGCAAGGTTGACTGCAATAAATCCTTTGTCCTCTTTATTTGAAAGGAAAAGATTCAAGAGACCCAGGAACTGTATCAGTTGAGTATCAGGCTACCTGGATCCTGCCTCAAGAGCATTTGACCAAAGAAAGCAAACATAAGCTGACAGAGCCAAATTTAACAACTTATGAAACTCACTGCATAGAAGCAGACGATGCACTGTCACATGCACGGTTGCTGTCCCCCTCGGGAGCCCAGCATCCCCTGCCACCTGTGTGGGCTGGGAGGGCTCCTGCCTACAAGAGCTCTTTGCAGAGATCTGTTTCTGTGAGATTTGTTACAGCATATGTAAAGAAGACATTTAGATTATATGCATGGTTGGAGTACAGAGAGCTATTCCCTTAGGAGTCTTGATTTGTCTGTGTTTATAAAGAATCTGGAAATCCTCAGAGAAAAATTGTAAGAAGAGGTGCAAAATAATTCTTGTAAGCATCAGTTACAAGATGAAGGGAGGAAGGGGAGTCACATTACCCTGGTTTCTGTCAGTTCACACATCAGAATATTCTGATTATTCACACTTACTTCTATGTTGTATGGTAAAACATAACATTCAGAATATTTAATCTTTTTTTCCCCTGAGTTTACACCTAGACGCATTTCAGCAGACTTAAATTCAATGTCTTGTTTTCTGTCTCTGAAAGGAAATCTTGCTGTATATTTTAACAGATTAACTTCACTAACCCCAGTTATGTCTAAGAAAATCTTCAAAGGGCAGAGAGGTGTCAGATTTATCAATGCAGGAGGCACTTGATTCAAAGACCCTTTTTTAAAAATGAAATTATATTAAAAGTATGGAATAAATCGTCACCTAGTGGAAAGCTATCTTATTCTGGGAGAGGCAAAGTAGGATGTTGGTAGGCAGTGATAAACTGGAACTTGATTTCGTGCCTGTATTACCTACAGAAAAAATATCAGAACTTCATAATCCTGTTGCACTCATTCACTAATCCTGGCTCCCTGGTTACCTGCAGTGAGAAATATAAGCCTTGGGGGACAGGATCTGACCACACTTTTAAGTGCATTTCTATATACTCACAGCCTCTAGGAAAGACAGAAGTAATATGGTTACCCCAAAATGTGCTGGAAGTGCTTCTGCAATAACATAATCATTAAGGGTAATTTAATTCTACTTCCAATCTTTTTTTCTTTGCCATCCAATTCAGATTATGTTTCCTGAGAAAAAAACCCATAGCTTCTCTGGCATATCAGTTAAAATGGGACAGCATTATATTATGGACTTCTTCCTCTCTGGATTGACCAGAACCCAGTCTTTTCTCTGGAGCCAGAGAATATATTTTTGCTCCCCTCCTACCCCCCAAAAATAGGACAATACTTGGAAAAAACAATAGAAAAAAAAAAAAAGGCCCATTATTGCTTGTAATCAAGTGTGTTTTAGAGAATTCTACTGCATGTATGTCTTTGACATACACATCTAAAATTCACAGCAAACTCAAAAACAGCTGGAAGCCAAGAAACCATGGAGGGAAGAGGGGCCTTCCTTCACTTCTGTTTCTGAAGTACAAAGTTCTAAAGTTGTTTGTGATTGAAAACAGGAAAAGATACTTGGTTTTTTTCCTAATCCAATTAAAATTATCAAATTGTAAATAATTTAATATTACTGCTAAACCACTGGAGACCAACATATTGTATTTTAAAAGTCAAGTCAGTCTGTATGATGCATATTTCTCCAGAATGACCAGGTTGCCAGCAATGCAACATGAACCGGACAAGCCAGGGTGGCAATTGAAATAGGGATGGGAACGATCAAGTAAGACCGGAAAACAACTTTAATAAATAGCCTGAGCCAACAAAAGAACCTAAGCTGAACACAGTACAGGGCAACCTCAAAAGACCCAACAATGGGGCAAACAATATACAGACTTTAGCCTGGAAGGCAAACCAATGAACCTTAACATTACCTTACATGTAAAACGTTGTTAACTGCTCATATACAAGAATTCAGAACACGACCTTGTATGGTGCAACATCACTAACATAACCCTTCCCATAATCCCATTCTACTCTCCATAATCTAACCAGATGTTCCCCTTCCTAGCATCTTGTTTCCCACAGTCTTAGATTAATACCCACTCCGTTGTTGACCAGGGCCAACCCGCTCCCGGTCCCCGGTCACCCAATTCCCACACAACAGTACCACACTACTACCAGCAATGGAAGGACGTCTTTGTAGGAAGCCTAAAATTATAATTTCTCCAGGTAATCTTGTGCAAACTTTTTGCACTCCAAATAAAAATCTTAATTCTTCAGGATTTATCAATGAGTTCAGAGAGAAAAGCAGACTGGCATTAAAAATAATAATAATTTTAAAAAGTGCGGTACACAGAAGGAGAGAAAATCAGAAAAGTAGAAAAAAAACACCTTTAATTTGACTGTAGAATTTTGACAGGAAGTTCCTGAGAGCTGCCAAGAATATAATTCATTTCAATTCAACCAGAAAGCAACAATTTTTTTGCTTTACTAGCAAAATACTTGTGAATGGTTCAGCTGAAATGACACATTCACATGGAAAATTTCTGAGTTGTAGGAACTACAGTTTCTGCCTCCTCTAAAACCCAAAAATGTGGCAATGTTTGGGCTTTGGTCCAAAAGTGTATCAGGTACCATTGTAACAATATTATGGTAAGGATTGCTGAATCACAGCCTGTAGGAATCTTCCCCTTTCAGTTACTGGTACTGATACAGCCAAAATGTCCAAGGGTTGTTCACATCTAAGGTCAATGTTCTGCAAAGGCAGGCTACAGTTATTACAAGGCTGACTTGTTCTGCTAGCATATTACAGGGAAATAATTCATTTGAGTTAACACATTTCTGTTTCTCTTTGTATACACTCTCAGTAAACTACTAATGCCCTATAATTCTACTCATGGCAAAAAACTTTGACTTGCTCAAAATTAAAGACTTACTCCCTTTCAGGGATACATATGTAGTTCTAAAAAGTCATGATCTTTCCCAATCCTCTTAGACATCTGGGTGATTTTTTTCCCCAGTAACAGATTCTGACATTCTAATACCCTAAAACTGTAAAATATTACATGCTAACATTCATTTGAGTCTTGCTGAATTTAATGTAATTTATTTCAGACAGGCTGTTTGAATCACTCTTTCTAATATGGTATTTATAATCTTAAAAAATTTGGTCTTTGTTCCTTCTAGTAATTAACTTTTTGGTGTGTGCTTTTGTAAAAGTCCCTCATCATATCACTATAAAAAAGTTATTTTGTTGCTTCTCTCCAAAATTGAAATGCCTCCAACTTATTTAAGTATTTCTGGTGTTTTTCTAATTAATATTGTTCTTTAGGTGGCAACAAGAGTTAGATATGTGAAACAAACAAAAAAAATTAATTTTCATGGGTAATGAAAAATATTTCTGGGAAATTCATCAA
This sequence comes from Cettia cetti, assembly GCA_013401135.1. Lineage (NCBI taxonomy): Eukaryota > Metazoa > Chordata > Aves > Passeriformes > Sylviidae > Cettia > Cettia cetti. The sequence continues at coordinate 85,983 of VZUI01041069.1, forward strand.
TTTCTCATTGGCTGCAATTCTGCTATACTATTTGACATCTTTTCTGGATCACCAAATATGCCAAATATTTGCATTCTTCTGACTTTGAAGTTTTCATAGTGTCTTAAAGCATTCAGCAAAGGTGTTTTTCTAATTCGGTCACGGTTTCATTAGAAAAAAAAGTGTGACTTCTTATCACACTAAGATCAATAATGTAAGGTTTCCAACTGTTCCTTGGAAGATGCTATTTTAGAGTAAGGCAATGTATATGTAGGCAACATACATAAAGTGATTAAAAATAAATTTTTTTCATAACTAGTTTTTTTTCCCTCTATTCTATTACACAAATCTGCTTTAAAATAAAAAACACAGCCATCTGTAAAAGACAAAAAAGAGGTAAACACATCCTCTCAGAATGCCTTTTTTCCTTCTTCTGTGTAGGGGTTTTAGTGACAGATGCCTTTTACATTCCTGACTATCCCACAAGAAACAATCGCAAAGTAATTCTAAAGTGTTTGAAGACTTTGACATCTCATCTGACCTGTAACAGGCTATTTCTGCCTGAGATTGAACTCAGTCCTTACCCACAGTACCCAATGAGTTCAAGTGCACAGCAGTCACAAAGAACACTGATGGTCAATCGGAAGGTCCAGCTATCCCATCGTGTCAATGAGTGACAGAATTACAGAATATGTTGAGTTGGAAGAGACCCTGAAGGATCATCGAGTCCCACCCCCAGTCCTGCACAGCACCGTCCCTCAGAGTCACACCATGTGCCTGAGAGAATTGTCCAAACACTTCTTGAGCTTCTGTCAGGCTTGGTGCTGTGACCACTTCCCTGGGGATCCTGTTCCAGTGCCAAACCACTCTCTGGGTGAAGAACCTTTTCCTCATATCCGACCTAAACCTCCCCTGACACAACTTCAGGCCATTCCCTCAGGTCTTATCACTAGACTCAACTAGTTGTACAATTAGACAAAAAACCTGCTGTGAAGGACAGGGAGAACAAACAGCAAAAATAGCTGGTCCCATTCCCCCTGGATGCAATTTCCCCATCCTTTCTAAGTTTCTAAGGGTGCTCTGAAGAAGTAACCAAGGGGTAGCTGGCAACCCAGATGCAATAAAGCTGGAAGAGACAGAAGGGGTATCAGATATGTAAACAGGGTGTTTATGTTTCTTGAGATGTAAATATCATTTATAAAACTTGCCCAGAAGTTCAAAATCAAGCAAAGGACAGTAATGAACTTCTTCAAAACGAAACCAGTAAATTAAATATGACATTAATGGGAGCCATTTAATGTATTTCAGATCTGCTTTGATGACCATTTTAATTAGATTGTTGATCTGCTGCTGACAGCATCAGAAAACCAAGGCTTGAAATACAGAACCTCGTCAGATGTTGCTGGATCTCAATTTCTATGTATAATTAATGAGATAAGTCTCTTTGACACAGCTTGTAGGAGGCTAATTTGATTCACATGTCAGGCACATGGGTATTCACTGGCAACTCTCCAGACTGTGACCTGAGCCCAGTGGTGGGCTGCTGGAACTGCTGTGACGGTCTCTCCTTGATTACAGGGCTAATAGGTAACTGGTCTGATTCAAAAGTCTTGCTTGTCACTGCATGTATTGACAAAAAGGTTAGATGAATTCTAATGGCAAGAAGGGTACCTCTCATAAGCAATCAAAATTCCAGCAGAATTAAAACCTTATATGAGAAATAGTATCCTACCCATTTTGATTTCATATGTAGGATGCCATCCTTCCTCTATCTTTCTAGAGACCTCAAGGAAGTTAAAGGTCAGACTCTTTTGAACTCAAAAGAAAAAAGGAAGGAGAGCAATTTTTCTGTGACTGTATTAGATGGATACTTCTGAATTACTTTGAAATGGTAAGAAAAATAAGCCTTAAAAGCCTTAATACCTTGAAAAGGAAACCACACCATAACTTCATCATTTCAAGTACATGGCTGGTCACTAACCCTTTAGAAATGCACACACATATTTCAATTTATAATGTAACATTTGACTGTCAGAAAGTTTTCAAGTCAGCCTGTCTGCAAAAGTTGAGGCATTGAGCAGATAGAATTTGTGCCACTGTCCTCTCTTACCTAGAAAATTCTGGCAGTCCAATGGCTTTCACTGTAAAGCTCCACTGCTTCAACAGGCATAATTTAAAAACTCTATCTTCCTTTCTAAGAGAGCAAAGATCAGCTCAGTAATAAATAAGAATGAGACTGAAAACAAAGTGAGTAATTTCAAAGGGTCATTTATACCTTCAGTTCTGTACCTTGTACTTGTCATCCAGCCTCAGTAAATGTTCAGTAGGAACTATGAGCAAAGACTTTTGGAGAATAAAGTTTTCCATGTTGTGGAGGTATTAAAAAAATGTCCTAAATGCTATTTTATTTAAAAGATCAATGAAAATATGGCACAATCCATTTATTTAAATGAGAACCAAGTTCATAGCAAATGCACTCCAAACTTCCCTTCATTACTGTCTTGCAGAACATACTGGATGAAATGTTCAAAATCAGTAGCAACATAAAGAAGCTCATCTGGAAATCTCCATTAAAGCTGTCTCATAAAACAGAAACGAAGACTTACAAATTTGTAAAGCTGGAAATGAGACACAATGCAAAAAAAAATTGTTGACTTGCTTTTTAAATACAATTCTTAAGCTGTGAAACTTCTTCATCATAATATACAAAGAAATACTTAGGATTCAGATAAGCAAATTGGGCTTTTGTAGCTAAGACCTTTAAGTTCCATGACATAAATCAGAATATCAAGCCATATGTAAGAAAAGGGGGAAAAGCAGAATATAAAATCAAAACATGGTCTGTACATTTTAGAAGTCTGAGTGATTCTATTGCTTCTTGCCCTTCAGTAAGGTCCAGGGTTTGTAGTAATCTCGTCCTTCTGTAAACCTGAATTCAGCTGTTATTATGTTTGATGTTGTGCTTCAGGCCTGGAGTGCAATTCTGAAGCAAATGTGCCCATCATCTCCAGAGCTCCTCTACACACCTCCTTCTGTGGCACTACTGACACCAAGATCATTTCAGTTTTTATGGAGTGCATTTGACAGCACATGGCTGTGGCTATTATCCCAAGTTCCACTATCATGTGAACAGACTTCAGATGACAGGAAAAGAGATGATAGGGAGGGTCTTCAGAGCAGATGACCTTGGGGTCGAGTGAGATGAAGTGCTTGGCCATTGCAGGCAGCAGGTTAAAAACATCCATAATAGATGGAGAAAAATATCAGTCTTTTGGAGTTGTACTGGGGCAGGAGCTCCAGCTTTTTCAAAACCCACATCAAAAATCCTGCGTACAAAAGGAAACACTGTCCTCTTGTGAGCAACCTGTCAGGGACTACAGGTCTGGCTATTAGTCTATTCACAACTTCCATCTACTCTTTCTTCTCTTTCCCCATTCATTGCCTATCTTCTTGCTCATTTGCACATCCCTCTGACAGAAGACTCCCTCTTTCTGATTTTCTTGCCCCTTTTCCACTCACTGTGCTTCTGCAGATGATGCAGAGATGAAGGAAATACGTGATGTACACAGGTCACTGTAATGTGACCCTCAGAAAGAAAGGGAAGGAAGCAATTTTCCCCTTCAGGAAATGAGCAGTAATTATGATGCTATGAGTGAAAATGAAGGGATTGAATTAACTTGTAATCTTTAAGATTAAAGACTTTCTGCACTGCAATTGATGTTTTCTTCAGATAAAACCCTAGGTCCCCCATTTATATGTTTTTGCTTTATCTCTTCATCTTAAAAATCTCTCCCATTTGAATTTTCCTGACTTCAGGAGTGTTGGATAATTAAAACACCTCCGTGAAGTGCATTATTAACCCAACCAAACATCACCTGAACTACTGAAAGAAGTAAGTCATGTGTGATCATCAGACTAGCAGCTGAAATCACTATTCAGTTAACAACCCTGTACATTATTCTATTGGCGTGACTTATTTGAACAAAGATCCACATTTTGACCTGCATCTCAGCCTGGATGAGGGATGGCTGAAAGAGATGGAGCAGCATAGGAGTATATTGCATACTTACATTTTTGCAATAAAATACTTCACATCAGAAATATTCTGTCAACCATGTTTTTAAAAAGCAGAGAAAATGAAACATCAGGCTGCCACATATCAGGTCTTCTCAGTTTATAACTTGACTGTCTAAACTAAAACTTCATTATTATTTCATTTGCTTTGCTTGATTTAAATAACCGTGTTTGTCTGTAAGTGGTCGCCTATATCAGTGTTTCAGGAGACTTTGCACCTCTTGCAGCTCCTTTTTCTGGGAAGGATTTCCCTCTGTAGACTGGCTTGGGTGTATAACTTGAATTAACCTTCAAAACAACTGAAGGAACAGGTGGCAACAAGGTAAAGGATGTAGCAAGTGCACTTGATCACTGCTGAAGAAGGTTAGACAGAATGAATCCTAGGAAGAGATTGATGGCCTGGGGGACTGGCACAGGAGTGATAATCCCAAAGAAAACAATTCATGACCCTGTATGAGCATGTAATTATAAAACAGTGAAAAGTGCAGCTTCTGTGTCTGGAGGCGAATGGAGGCTGACAATGTGAACACTTGGAAGAGGTTTTTGCAGCCTGAAGATGTAAAATAAGGATTTCAGAGGATGCAGGCTGCACAACATAGCAGTTATGATCTCCAAAATCCCCCTGCAGAAAGCCCAGCAGTCATCCCTGTCTGTGACCCTCCTGTTTCCAGGTGGATTCTTCAGGAAAGAGGACTGAAAATTCACCTGTATCAGAAGACTTTCACCTCTCAGATACCTATCTTAACAAGGGCTGACATACTGTAAACTACTCCAGTAATGTTTCCTGGGGGAGAACAACAGCAGAAACAACAGTAAGTGGCAATAATTTGTGGATTTTGCACTTTCAGTTTATCTGGGTCTATTTTGGAGTATTTGCAATAAAAAAAAAGGAAAAGTATCTACATTTGGCACCTAACATAGTATCTAATCATGTAACTACAAACTTCTGCCAGGAGATGAATACCTGTTGATCAATATATACGTATTCTATATATCTCAAGGCATGTTTTAGTAAACTATTTTATTACATTGACCTAATTAGAGGAAGCTGTGAAAGCCTTGAGCTAGGAAATGCCTGTAATCTGTACATGATGCAAACCTTTGCAAATTTCAAGAAAATCATAGACTTCCCAGTTAATTATGGTGAGTTATCAGCATTTCACATCTGGAAAATTCAAGCTAAAGCATTATATAACTATTTCCCATACAAATACCTATTTCTTCTGACCCAGTGTCAACATACTGATAAATTTAATGTCCATGATTGCAGGAAACAGAGAACTATAAACACAGATGTCAACTGTGTGTGGCCCTGAATAAGCCTTTTTTTTTTTTTTTTAGTAGCAGTATCATATGAAATTTATCAATAAATAAATCTTTTTTTTTACTGCATGTTCAACAGCAGTACCAGCCAATGGTCACCTTAAAAAAAACTTGAAAAATGCCTGTTGTTGGCCACCCCACTGGTCTAGGTAGTAACTGGTTCATTATAGCTGATAATGCACTCACAGCATAAAATATGCCCCAGTTGGATGAATTTTTCTGCTTCTTCACCTCCCTTGCACTCACAGTGGGATTCCACTGTGCATCCTGGTTTGAAGTTTCTGTTCCCTCACACTGCTGTCTTGTATGAAACCAGTGAGAGAGAAAGCAAATCACTATGTGGGGTTGATGGCTCAGCACACAACCAGAAAACCCCAGCTTTGGCTAAGTGGGCAGCCCAGTGGAGCCCCAAGGGTCAATGTCAGAGCATGCTTTCTTCACTGTTTGCATTTGCTTACAAAAAACAAATGAAATTGGAAAAATTTTCTCTAGTGGTGCATGCAGCTGGCAGATGACAGTAAATGAAACAAATACAGAGCTTATGATCTCTACTCCCTACCTCAAGATAAGCCTTCCAGAAGGTTTTGGTTGATAGGGTATATGTACAGTGATATGAACTGTCCATTTTGATGACAAATTTTCTTTGAGCATCTTCGAGGAATCTACAGATATTGGTTAAACTTCAAAATGCCCTAAAGTATCTCTGATTTCTGTTTCTATATAACAGATGAGTAGCCTGAAGGACAGAGAGAAGTTTTGCCCAAGGTCATAAAATGAGATATTGGCAGGATTAGAAATAGGTCTCAGGAATCATGGTATGAGTCTTGTTTATATACAGTGCCTCTCAAGAACAAGAAGACATTTCCTGCAATCATGGTTTACATTTTCCAAGGCTTTCCTGTATAAAATATACTATAACAACTGACTGAATGGAGAAGAAAATGTGCAGTATCATGCAGAGGTATTTTATGAGATTGTGAGAGGGTATTCAGCCCAGTTCATTTCATTCTTTTTAAATAAGAGAGAAAGATAGAAAAGGAAAAGGAAAAAAACATCAAGCATTTCTCTTCCAGCTAATAAATGACAGCAAGAATTGGGAAAGGACATGTCACTTTAATCTGCCACAATTTTTCTTTTTATTTGCCAAACATCACACCTAGGGAAGACGAGGAGGTCTGTGTTCTGTTTGTGACAGAATTACCTTAGGCAATTTCTGCCTAAACTTCTAGAGCTGCTTGAAATGTTTTCCATAACAAAATTGAAAATGTTTGCAGAATATTTTTATACCTGACTAGAGAATTAGAGTGGATGTACTCTTTTTCTCCTTGCCCCTTAAACTTTTTCCCACTCCTCTCTCCCCTTTCTACTTGCAAGCTGGATAAGATAAAATGGATGAACAAAGTGAGGAAGAAGAAAATTAACAAGATTTGGATACAGAAAAGGGACATGGGATTTTGAACATTATACCAAGCAGTCAGGAAAAAAAAACAACCCTACAGACATGAAATATTAGAGGAATTAATGTCCTGAAATAAAGTTATTCATTGCATTCATACTTAAAAATGGCAAAAAGTACCAGACTGTATGAATCTCAAGGTGAAAATATAAATCAGTAATGTTAAGAGTTTTCTTTTTCTTGATATACGTTTCCAGAAAATTATTGTTTTTCTATTATATCTTTAATTACGATTGCTGGGTGTTGTTCTCTTCTTAAATTTAAAAACAAAATCTTATCCTAACATATATATTAAAGTTTATGGATTGAGAGAAGTTCTACCAATGCTTCTCAGTTTTTGAAAATGACAAATGTGATTCACCACCCCATTAAACCTCTATAACAAAGTGATAAATCAGGCCTGGTGTTTTAAATAAGGCACCATTTCTGGAAACTGCAAGCAACTTGTCCAGCTCTGCTAAGTCCAGCAAGTAATTTCCATTAGCTTTAGAACACTGCAGCCTGCAGTCTCCTGTGAGGCTGGATGGTGTCTTTTTTTGAGGGATTGTATCCCACTGGGGTCATCTTGCCATATCTCTCACTGAGCATCAGCTGGAGTCAGGGCTCTCCTTCCTCCACTGCTGTGTTTAGGGTATTCAAAAATGCAAGGTGCAATGGATCCGCAGTGCCATATTATGTTTATGGCTTCTCAGGGATAATGCAGGGGATCAGGATTTAAAGGCTAGTAGGACACAGTGACACCCCTGCTCCCTCCTTCCGTTTTCATGCCCAATTCCATTATCTGTGTTATTTTCCATTCAAACCTGCATAAAAACACTGAAAAAAACTACTACCTCTTTATCTTAGTCCAACTGGAATGCAAAAATAATTTGATTTGCACTACTTACTTACTGTATCACTTGTGATAAATGTTGTGAGGATCACAAAGAGAGAGTAAAGATTGGAGCACATAATGTAGGATCATGGACTGGGACAGTTGGGTTTGCTTAATACAGAGAAGAGAAGACAAAGGGAGATTTAATTGCTATCCTCCCTTCCCCAAAGGGGAGAATAGGAAAATTTAGACTCTTTACAGAAGGACATGATGAAGAGAAGAGGTGACAGTCACAAGTTGCAAGGAAATTTCAACTGGATATGAGGAAATAACTCACCACGGGGATGAACAATGCAAGAACAGATTGCCCAGAGAATCTTGGTATCTCTATTCTTGGAGGTTTTCAAATTTCAGATGGGAGTATCTCTGCACAAGCTACTCTGGACACTGAAGTTGGCCCTACTTTGAGCAGGAGCTAGACAAAAACCCTTCAAAGAATTCCTTAAATGTATATTCTGATTATTTTTTGGGAATGCACCTGAGCATCATGCTGAAGATGAAAATAAGTAAAGGGAAATGCTCTTTTAAAGTATGTTTCCCACTTAAACCATGAGTATAATTTGCTGCAAAGAGCACAATAGTAACAGAATAGTAAGACTTCATTTTTTAAAGTGTTGGAAGGAGCAATTAAGGTTTTATAGCTTCTGCATTTTCTATACCCAAGAATTGCCTACATGACTTTCAAAGCAGAGATTCACAAAGCATATTAAAGCACTTTACCACATTAAAGATTCCCTAGACTACTCTCACCTTCTCTTTCTAATCAACATAAGAAGCTTATCAAAATGTATCAATAAAAGAGGTGAGGAATCCCCATGCAAACTATAATGCAAGCAGGGGTTAATTAGAAAAGGAAAAGGTGAAGTTGCAAAGCTGTCCTTATGTAAATCCAGATCTCTGACTTTGTAAATTAGGGATGAGAGCTTTGGAAGCATCACCTGCAGTTTTGGCTATCAGCTAAGTTGTACACTGCTTTTCAATTATTGCAAAGCCCAGTCAGAAAGGCTTGGAAGGCAGTGCTCAGCAAGACTTTCTGAGGAAAAACTAGCTTGGAATTGTGCAGGGTAGGATGAAAATTGGGATTTGGATAACTAAGCAACCATCTGTGCCAAACTGTTAAAAAAGAAACACATGAAGGAACATCCACCACAGCTTTTATCTGGATGTTAGTCCAATGCTCATAGCAAAACACTTATCCTGCTCAAGAATTTTTATTCCCATTGCAGGTACCATTCCTGTAGCCAGCAGGAGTCTGGAGTTACAGGACATTGACAGGAAAAAATAGAAATATGAGGAAACTCAGGAAAACATGACATAAACTGCAAGTGGCTAGTGAGAATGAGATAAATCAAAATCTTTGACAGGAAACTCTGTCAGACTTATTACCTTATATTATTCCTAATCTTAAATAACTTTCAGATGACAGCCATTTAGTACAAACTACCCTCCCCTCATATGACTCCTAGACTCTAAATGTGAGAAAGTAAGATTCAGTAAGTAATTTTCTAGCTCTAACTGAAGGATTCAGACACTCCTTTCCTTTGCTATACATTAAGCTCCTCTGTTGTACTTGCTAACAAGAACATAAACAAGAATGTCAAACCAGCTCAGAATTTTATGTAAAATGATTTATAGGATGGAATTGGTTGGGACTATTATCAGAAGAAATCCCAGAGACCTTCTCAGGGCCAATAGAAATACATAAAATTGGGTAGCCCCAGGGATATACATAACCTTAAGTGACCTAGTGCCTGTGCTGCTTCTCACTGACATTATCCCACATTAATGCAAATTCATACATGTGGATTCATGATGTGAGTTCATTGGTTACATTACTGCTGATTTATTGCTGTTTATAATAAGAGGACAATCTCCAGCTAGACTTAAATGGCCTCTAGGAGCTCCTTATTGTGTTCTCTGCTATAGGGCAAGCAGGGTGAGACTTCACATCACCCTTGGGGTCAGTAAAAGTTGGGGAATATATGAACTCACTTTGTTGTTCAAGAATTTGTCCTGGGTTGACAGAAAACTATGCTCAGTAACTTCTTTAGAGTGGTTAGGGCTTTCCATACTCATTCAAGCCAGAGGCAAGGTTTCAACATGGGAAACACTTCAATGGGATGTTTCCTTACTTGCAGTAGAACATAAAAACTGGAATTAAATTATGAGCCTTTCCAGCGATTTGATGTATTCAGGTGTATTATCAATGCTTATTGTTGACCTCCTTCCACAAACAGCACATCAATGAGATGGGCTGTTGGCAAAAAAAGTAGAAAAATCACTGTTTGAGGAAGACCTCTGTCTCAGAGATATCACAATCTAAGGAATTATCATTGAAAATTAGTATTCTTATGCCATATAAAATGTTCTTTTGCAAATATTTGCATAAAAGTACATGAATGTGCAGACATAATGCTTTTTCATTAAAATCACCTTCATTTTAAACTCTTAAATCCCTGTAAACCCTTGCCTCTATGCAGCTTTACTCTTTTTCCATTCCTTCAGGAGAGAAAATAAATAGGATTTTTCTAGGGCGATATATGTCACTTCTCAATCATCTGCACACAACCAGTTGTCTCCATTTCATGGGAGATAAATAAAAGACTTTGGATGTGACTTAAGTATCATCAATCACAGGTCTATTTGATTCAGTGCTTTACACACCACAGCTCTCACTTTTTCTGCCCTGGAAAGGAAACACTGCAAAGTGTTTCCTTCCCAAGAAGAAGCCAATGTTGCCTCTGTCACAGGGGAAAGATTTTTCAGAGACTCTACACCTTGCACTTAAGATAACTTTTCTGAGAGGATTTAATCTCTTTTCATGTACTTCAGACTGGTTTTTTTCTGCGGTAAACACCTGCTCAGTTTAAAAATTTTTCATTGCTTTTAGGATTTTAGGCAACTTCAAAGCAGTGTCTTTGTAAGCTGTGTACTCAATACACATAGCTACTATGTTTAAAATATTACTGCTGTCATTGGAAACCACCTTTCAATCAGCATTATTCAGCATAAAGTGACAGAACAACTCTGCAGACATTTATCATTCCAGTTACTGCTCTGCAGTACATTATTCTCTGCTCAGTCCTTTTGCACAAAGAAAAAAAAAAGCATTGTATAGTGTGCCTTTATTTGAGAACTGTAACACTATTATTGATGGCTTATTAATAAAATGTGTTAATGGTTTTTCCTTTTCATACAAGTCTTGAGGCTGAATACATAATTCCATAATGAGGTTTTTGGAAATCACATAGTGTCAGACAAAAAGTATGAATAACATCTCTGCTGCCATTTTCTATCACAGCGTTGTGACAAAACCATGAGATTCCTTAGACTTTCTGGGATAAACTTACAGCATCTATTCTGACACTGACTTTGTCCAGCTTGTGAGCTGATTTTAAAAATAAGATGGAACCATTGAGTTCTGGTGTCTGCAGAAAAGTGGCATAATTTTACATTGAAAATACTCACCCAAAAACAGGATTTGCCCTTAAATATGGACACATTAAAAATTATTAATAGGAAAAAAAAAGAGAGAGAGTTTAAAAACTGGCCTTGAACATATAAATCACTGTGTCTACATGGAGATTTTGCTTTGACTCCTTTCCCTTCAAACACTTGGTCACTGCAGGATGAAGATATTCCAGAGCAAACTGTGCTTCTTTCTTTATTCAGGGCACTTAAGAGGGAGGTGAAATGCCTGTAATAACCATGAAAAAGGTTATGCAGAGTCTGATTCTGCAGAATGCATCCAGCAACACCAAGACAAAAAGGGTTTTGTTTCCTTAAGCCTTCCCTGCTCCAAGGGCCTTGTATGGGATTTGCAGTACTCCTTTGGGTTTCATTTTAATAACTATAAACAAAATCTGCTATGAAGAAAGTTCATAATAGGTTTGATTTTTTTTTTTCTATTTAGTACTTAAATATTTAGTACTTTTAAAATATTTAAATATTTCAAATCTTATCACAATGATTTTTGGATCATTATGGAGGGAAGATCTTTTGGCTTATTGCAGGGAAAACAGGGTGTTTGAAGAGGAATTTCATATAATCCTCTATTAATATTCCAGTAGAAGTTTTGACTGCCAATGTATTTCATCAGTCTAAAGGTCTCCTTTTTTTTTCTCCTTTTGAATTGACATAACTAATGACAAGTAGCAGTAAAGCTTTGAAGACAAAAGCCACTTCAGTCCTTTACAGCTGGCAATTCCTCTGCCTTCATACGCTTATGCAGGAAGTTTAAAAAAAACCTCAGAGCATAAAGAAAAGTTAGCATCCAGGAGGTGTGATTTATCTGCTTCTGGCTCCTGCACTCACCTGCTGTCAGGCTCAGAAGATGTTTTTTAGCTGCAACTTTCAAGCCACAAATCAACTGCAAAGTCTTTACTGAAGACTCCCAGCTGAAAGGCTGGAGAGTTGGAGGGGCTGGGCAAGGGACACAGAGAAGAGGATCTGGAGAGGCAGGGGAAACCCAGCAGGAGACTAATGTCTTTAAACATCACAGCTGGTTGGGGGAAATTATAGAAAACAAAATACTTCAGATAATTCTACTGTTCTCTCCAAGAAGCTATTGCTAAAAATTTCTCCTAGTTTGAAAAGGGATGAAAAATGTCTGAACTCTTCAGAGTTGTGCCAGATAGTCTCAGCAGGATATGTTTCTTAGTGCCTGGCTTGCGGTAAACATGAGCTATTGACGCAAAAGATATCCAATATGGAAAGAAATGCATAAATTGTCCCTTACAGAAGAAAGGAACCTCATCTAAGAAATTCATAGCCATCATCTAGAGAAGGATTCTGTAAGAGAAAAAATGCCTAGATGCTGACTGCATCTTCCTTTGTCAAGGTCTCTGGTAAGCTGGAAACATTAGGCAAACTTTTGGGACCGACTGCAGGAATGGGCTCTGTTACGGGGCTCCCTGGGCCCGTTGTGGTGAGAAACCATCACACATCAGCACAGAGCAGGGCCTGGGGAGCTATTGGCTGAGCAAAATTGCACTGGCACCAGGCTCTTCAGGGTGCATTTACTTGTATTTCTCATTGCCCTCAAACATCCACCCCAAGAAGAGCCCTTTTGCTTCTTGTCCATGTCAGCTGGTTATCTATTACAAAATGCATGTATACACAAGAAAAATAAATTATTTTTGTATCATTTTAATCTCCTTTGTCCTTCCCCAACTCATTTCTCTCTTACTTATATTTCAATTCTTCCTTGACCTCTGATTACTTACTCCAAAATTCCCAAGAAGCTAGTACTCAGCATGTGGCAAATGCTACCCTCAAAATCCCAAACACCCACACACCAGTAACCAGGTGAAATTAAACCAGGGCAGGCAAGAAAAGTTACGAAAGTTATAAACAGTGAATGTTTCTGGAGAAGTTGCAAATACTTGGATACATCCAGGCTAAAGGAAGCATAAAACTCACAGTTTATAAAGGAAGTAAAATCTATAAATCTGTCAAACCAGCAGACCTGAAGTTGCAACCTACATCAAGGAAATGGCTGTTAATATTTTCTCAAAGGGAAAAAATATTAAAGGAAATCATATTCAGAGCCAGTCACTTGTCAGAAGCTTCCTTAGCAACTCCTATTAAGGTAGCAATAGATTAAAATCTAAAGTGGACCGAGCACATGTTTGTATCTCAGACTGGCAGGTACTGATGATAAGGTAGGAAAGCCTTTTCTGCAGCAGGTGGAGCCATCAATTTTTTAGAATCACTTTGAGCATTTCCACTTAAAACATTTACTTGCTACTAAAGTGAGCTACAATGTTGTCAACTCACTCTTGAACTACTCTATTCTTTTCTTATGTGACACAAAATCTTTCCATGGCTGAATAGAGGTTTATAATAAAGTGCAAAAAGTACTGTCTGGCTGAATTCCTGAGACTAAGGACTCAATACTCTGTGGACTTCGCTGGACTAAGCAGCTACTGACTCATTTGAAGTTGTGAGAGACAGGACTGGATAATCCTTACTGTCTGAAATCCAGAGGAGAGAATCCTCTATTGGTTTGGGAATGGCATTTTCACCATCCTCTCTAAGGTTCCTAAATATATCAATATATATTTATATATCATGAATATATCAACTTTGTATTGACTTTGTAAAGAGGGTGCCTCAGCAGAGAGGAGACAAAGACAAGGAATTAATGCAATACATAACTGTAAATGGTTACGGTTTTTGGATAGAAGTTAGAGTTAGGATCTGTTGTATTCCCATGGATTAGTTCCCAGGCACACCTGTGAGTACAGAACTGGGAGCTGAACTTGTGGCATCATTTGCCAGCTTTTGCTAGCTGCCCTCACAAGCTGCTTTGAGAAAGCAAAGCTTCTAAAAGGTTTGCAGAAAGCATTTGCTGCAATTCCAGTCTCTGACAACCAGCTCACAGAAGCTTTTATTGTGAGTAGTATGCCGTAGTTAGACAGGTAAGGCAGACTTGCTGCTGTCTGGATCTGGAAGTTACCACTTAAACACTTGGGTCCCTAGATGTTTTAGTTTATGGAAAGGGATATAATCCCCAAGACTGACTGGTAATTAAACATTTTGTGCTTAGTACACCACTGTTGAGAAGGAGAGTCCTATGGCTGCATCTCAACACATCAAGGATGGAACTCCAGCTTTTTTCTATTTTAACACTATAGTTATGGATCATCTGTATAATAATTCTCTTACAGAACATGAAAACATAAAGAATTCACAATATATACTGAATAAATAAATAAATAAATAAATAAATAAATTCTCTCTAGTTCTCTGTAGGCTTCTTTCCACGGATGTGTGAAACCTGAAGCAGGCCAGAGGGAAGATGTGCTCTCACTGATAGATAGGGAAACAGCTCAGGGACTTCCTAAACTTTAATATAAGTCCATATGCAGCCTCAGTTATTTTTCTTTGGATGCTTTCCATTTTTTCCCAAGCTGTATGAAGAATTAGTTTGATTTCTCTTTCATTGTTTTGGCACAGACACTTAGGCCTCTGAAAATCAGTTAATTACATAAAGCACTTTCTGTTAAATTCCAGCAGTTTCAAATCACCATGGATATGTGGGGACAAAGGATAAGAGGCACAGAAGAACTGGCACACTGTACACTGTGAAACATATTATTAAGCAGTACCACCCCAAGGAAAGCACCATTTTGCTCCACAGAGACACTTATAAAAAAAAAAAAAATCTTTCTCTCTCTTTTTAACAAGCTTCCTTTCCAGTGCACTACTTTGTTTCAAATTCATTCTTTCTCTTTTCCACAAATCTAACATGGCTGTTGCTTTCTTCATAAAACTGTTTTCCATTCCATTAATTCATCCTCTTTCTTATCTGCCAGAGTTCATTGCATCAGGTGATTGAAATATTTAGTCTACTAAAAAATTGAGTGTCCAGACAGAGCTGATCTGCGCTGACCCTTTTAGTGTAAAAATTCTTTGGTCCTGGGTTGAAAGGAAAGTTGTCATGGACTGGCAAAAATTTTCCCAATGTAACCCTGGAAACCTCTGTGGCACAATGCTGTCCCGAGGGAGACACAGTGACCACCATGGAGTCGAAGCCGGAAAAGAGGATGTTTAATTTTTCTTTCAGCTTATATAGATTTCTAGAGAAGAGACCACATTGGAAGATTGAGGTTCAACCTCTTCACTTCCACTGGTCTGAGAAAGTGTCCATCAATTGTCCTTTCTACAGAAAGGAATGTAAACAAGATAAAGAATTCTGAAAACATTGCTTTGTTTACATGAAAGTTCTGACTTCAAGAACTAGAAGGCTGGAGAGCAAGACGACAAACTTCTAATGAGCTAACATCATTACTAAACTTCTGAAAGTCCCCTCTCTGCAATGTTGTGATGTAATACAGCAGTTGAAAGAAAAAGAGAAAAAGAAATAGAAGGAAAAGGGAAAATGAAAAAGGAAAAGGACAAAAAGGAAAAGGCGGGTTTTTTTGTGTCTAAATAGAACAAGCATCTGCACAATTAGCCCTTGTTGAGACTACACTGTGAAAGCTGGTAAAAGCAGGACCCTGACCACTCACTGTCCCATCCCACAGAACCAAAACTAGGGTTTGGGAATCCAAAAGTGCCTTCTCTGTCCCTGTTATATGGACTTGTACAAACAGCTCATCCAGGAATATTACATAGATAAATGAGCCATATACTCTGGTATGGAACTTTGGGGTGCATCAGGGATGAGCAAGTGAATTTGAAATGCACAAATGTGGTAGAATTTCTGTAAGGGAAAAGAAGATTTAGAAATACCTACATATATGCACTTTGTGTTTCAGGAGAGAAGGGTTGGTTTGTGTTGGTTTGTTGGTCTTTTACCACTCATATTTTTAAATCTTGATAAAGAAAGATTGAGAAAATTACATTCAGCCTGAAAAGGACAGAATCTCTTACTGAGTAGCCTATCAGAAGTGCTGAGAGGTGACAGTTCTCAATTTTGATGATTGAATAACACAGCAGGGCACTGAATGCAGCAGCTCCACTAGAGGGGAATACTGGCCATAGAGGGAAAAAATGGAATTGACTGTATAAGAGTTGATAGAAAACATTTAAAGGTTTCTACAGATCATTGAATTCAGGAAAAGAAAAGAAAAATAAAAACATAGAGGTTTTCTGAAAGCTCCAGAGGTAAAAAGTGTTTGACTTATTTTTATAATGGTGGTACACACTGAAACTCATCTTAATCTCTTACGAAAAAGCAACTCTCAGGGATCCAGGAAAGAATTAGTATATACATCTAAAATGTATGAATGCCTGTGAGAGCAAAAATGAGAGAGGGAGACTCTTTTAACGATTTTATTAAGGTATCATCGAAGTTACTCTAGTTTTATTAAAGAAAACTTCTCCCAATTGACCTGACATTTCAGCTTGCAGGTCTGTCGTCTCCTCACAAGAGGCAGATCTGGGCTGGGGGAGGTAGAGGAAGTACGCAGCACAGAAATTAATAGTAGACATACACAATGTTGAAGGAGAAAAATTAATGTCAGGGGATGAAAAAGTATGTGTAAAAAGCACCAGTAAGTTTCCTAATGGAAGTTTCTCCTCTATTTCCATACTAGAGGGATGGTTGTTAATTTGTTCCATCTGTTCTGGCCTTTTGCTCTGGGCTCAGTCAAAACTCTCAGCCCTGTGCAGCCAATGGCCAATTCAAGCTGCACTAAAAGTGTTCACCTGCGACACTGCTGGGGCCCTGCCCTCACTGGGGAGGGCAGGAGACAGAAGGAGGGAGAGGTTAGGTCCAGGGGAGTGTTTGCCAGCTCTGCATCACCGGGCTCCCTGCAGAGCAGCAGGGAGGAGAGCCCTGGAGGAGAAGGCACAGCAGCCTCCCGGGACCCACTGGTACACGTGGTGCTTGGTGGGTTTGTGGTTTCCTCTCAGATGTGTGCCTGGGTGCACATCAGCACCAGAAGCAGCGGCAACCCCAGAACCTCAGCAAGGACACAGCAGGCAGCATCTCAGTGCCTCACAGCATTGTCCCTCTGCTCTTTGGTGGCATAGTTCCTCTCCTGCTTGACTCCTAAAGAGTTCCCAGGAGCAGAGCATGTGATAAAGGACAAAGATTTCCAGCAACATTAAGCCCTCATGCTTAAAGTATGCTAGCTTGGAGGTTTCAGCAGAGCTGTCCTCTGAAGTAATGTGTCTTGACAAACAGCTTTGAAAAGATCTCCCACTTGCAGGCTATTGGCTTAAATTCTGTACTACAGCTGCAATTATTTAGTGTCCAAGGATGCATACCAGGGTGTGAGGGTGCCCCCAAGTGCTGCTGTTAGGGGGAGTGCTGCAGGATTGGAGCAGGGAGAGTTGAAGCCAAGAGTCAGGAGCTGGAAAGATGCACTGTGATGAGGACATTGGCAAGAGCATGCTTGGGACCACAGACAAGGAATCACAGATTTTGGCATAAAAGGCAAAGGAGAGAGCGTTGGCACAGGCAGGGTTGTGAGGTCAGAAGGACAAACCCTGCCCGGGGTAGGGGGGCATCAAAAAGGATGTTCAGTCCTGGGTGCATCCAGCATCCTGCTGCTCTTGGGGATGTGGCCAGCAACCATGGGCAAGCTGCATTCCTTTCATACAGCACTGCTGGGGAGAAAGGGGAAAAGGGCTCGAGATACTGACAGAAGGACAGGAACCATCATCTGAATTATATTGTGTTGTCTTTAGAAAGCCTCTCCATTCCTCAGAATCCTGACCTGCAGACTTGCAATGATGCTGCCTGCCTTCCTCACTGAAGCGCTGCAAATCGCATCTCATTACTGTTTGTAGCCTGTTTTAGAACCCTTAACTGAGATGTGCTAAAGAAGCAAAACACATTAGGTACAAAGCACACAGATAATACTGATGGTCATACAAAATATGCTCCAATAAAAGCTTAAATACTTACCAAGAGGCAATAAACCCAAGTGTTACCTCAAATGCATTATGTATGGCTAATTTAAATTCCTGGCATGTTTCTGCCTTGGACAGACAATCAGCATACACTATTTCAGAGAAGATTTTCACAGATAAGTAAAATAAATACAATAGTCTCCTTAGCTGGCAAAAATCAGCATTACTCCTGTGACCTCTGAGTCAGTCTACATCAGTTGCATAGCTGGGCCCATTTTGCTTGGAATGACCAAAATGACCAATTTTCCTCAGCTGCTGGGATATTTGGGCACTGGGGCTCAGAGATGGAGCTGCTGAAGGACCTGAGGTTCCCCAGACAAATTTACATACTCAATTTCAGTCAAAAAGATTCTGTCACATTTGTAATCTATTTCCAAATTAAAAGAAATTCTTAGAATGTCCCTTGGGAATTTAGGGCACTGTGGTATTGTGATCATTTGGAAAACTGTCATAATTACTTTTTCTATAAAAAGAATATCCACATCATACATTGTGGAGGACAGAATTTTTAAAGAGATGGGGCAAACTGGCCTGAGTGGATTAAAGCTGAGGCATAGATTTTTAACGGAATGAGGTGGTATTGGATAAAATGCTTTTGCTCTTGTCACACTGAAATAATCATTGCAGGCAGCCCTTGTTCATGAAGTGAGTTGAAAATTCTGGGTCCAAACTGTAGAGGAAGTTCCCTGGTCTCTAACAGCCTCTTAATGTGAAAAAGTGATGGAAATAATTTTTGTCATGTTCTTGCATGCTGAGAGGTCATAAATAATTAGAAGCGTATTTTGTGAATTATGCTAAACTTACCAGCAGGAAGACATCCTGGAAGTCTTTTAGCCTACTTGAGGTAAAAAACCAACCAACCAACCAACCAACCAACCAACCAAAAACAAACCAGACCAAACTGTGTCAATCGTCTCTAAAGACTTCTTGTATTCTTATATTCCCAGTGTAAATACAGAAGATTGAATATTCCTCCTTTTATTTTTCTTTTTAATTTTAAATTACACTTCATTTCATTTCATTTAAATTGAAATAGAGTTAAGCAAGAACATTTCAAACATTGTTCCTACACAGAATTCTGTGTATGTTCTTAAATTTCTGTGTTCTGAGCAAGCCTGATGACCTGCCTGAAACTTAAGCTCATAGGTGCGGCAAGACTAAGATCTCTCATCCCCCTTGTCTTTCTCTCTTTTGAATGGCTGCCTTTCTACACACAAGGATCCCCAAATTCCTCTTACCACATGGACTGACTTCAATGTCCTTGTTTTTTTTGGCATCCTGCTCACTTTCCATTCCCAGCAGCTCTTTCTCATGCCCACACTACTCACACCTCGCAGCAATTTGCAGTCAAGCTGTGGAGTTGCTCAGAAAACTAAAATGGCCAGGAGCAAGCCATTTCTCAAGTAACTTTTCAGCCACTTCAGTCCCACAGGTAGTTCACTGAATGATGGCACAAATTATTTTCCAATCCCAGAGGGAAGAGACTGAGTGGTACAATCTCTTTGGTAGCAGCACTGAATTGTGCCATCCTAAGGTGGTTTTCCAGATACACATGATACCAGTATCAGGCTGTTACCATCCTGCCAGAGTGCCAGATTTTCAAGAAGGAAGAAGTGTTCTTACCCAAATGTTTGTTTCTATTGCTCCTGCAGTGCTGAACAGCTCGGCCCTGGCACATGCAGTGGCTACAGGGGAAAGGGGCTGTCACCACATCTCCATACTGGGGCAATTGCCCTGTTTCCAACTTTCTAACAGATTTAGCAAAAAGATATGCCAGCTGATGTGACAGAGATTTAATTTTCAGGTAAACCAGTAAACAATGTATACTGTGCATTTTAATTGAGCAAAGCTCAGAAATTAAAGGACTGGGCTCACACTTCACAAGAAGTCCATGGAAGTCACTTTGGCTCCAACTCAGTATGCAAGCTGAGCTGCTTCTGTGCTATAATTCAAGAATATCCAAATGCTGTATATTCTTTAAACTCTTCAGCTGAGCAATTAATGTATTTTCCAGAAAACTGTATTTTAATCACTATAATTGATAAAATACAGGAATGCACTATGAAAAGGGAAAAAATCATCCTCTGAATGTCATGGCACAGCAGGAAAATGAGTAGGATGGTATTTAAACTGTGAAGTAATGTGCACACCTACAGTACAAATGTTCTTTATCAAGCATCATACCATCATGAAGAGGATGGCAGGCAAAATACATTATATAATCTCTTGCAAGAAGATGAGACACAAATCCCAACATAAGAAAACAAAAAGGCTGATTTTCTGCTCTTTCCCAAATGGCAGGGAGGAGAGGGAAGAAAAATGCATGAAAAGGTTAAAGAAAGTTTGTGGAAAATTAGAAGTACCACTAAATTAAATAACCAATTAAACTCAGTATCCTGGACAATCAAAGGATACAGATACTATCAGCAGATACTGGAAAGCAGTATCAAATAGTTATGTAGCAAGTTGTGTCTATTACAAAATAAACAAGGAAAAATAATGGATTTATCTTTACTTTTCATAATGATATAATTTTATTCAGGTCATTTATGTCAACTCATAGTCAAGTAGTATGGTAGGTGGCATTCTTCACCCCATTCCAGATAAGGAGAGCTTTATTACTCTTCTTCTTCTTTTTCTTCTACTTGTTGTTATTATTATTATTATTACTTACTTACTTACTTACTTGCTTACTTACTCTTACTATTAATGTTTATTACTTACCATGGATGTACCAGAACAACAAGGGCGGTAATTGTTGGTACTATGAGTTCCTGTCCTCCTAAAATTAAAATCTTAATGTATTTTGGGTCAGTTAGTAACACCAATGACTTTGTAAACAGTAACTAAGAGTGTAAAAAAGATATAAGACAAGAATAAAAGATTATTTTATGTGTCTCGTTACCAATTATGAGTGACTCAGAAGTCAGCAAATCAAAATCATCCTTCAAATTCATCACAGTAGGAAGTTCCTTATGACATTTGTGAGCAAGCTCAATAATTTGTTTAATGAACTCGGTCACAGATGGAGAGTACAATGGAGGCTGTTTAGAAGTAATCTAATTCCTTCTCAAAAAGTAACTGTGCCAGGCTTTTGGGGACTAAACCCCAAGCAAGAACGCAGTTTGAGAGGACACAGAACTGATTGCACTACCTGTGCTTCATACAAGTGTTTGTCAAAGCAAAGGGAGCAGGGAGGGGAAACTGATTTGTACCTGAAAAAGCACTGCTTCTTAATTCCTGTGGGTTTCATTCTGGGTGGGGGGAAGGAAACCAATCACCTCTTCAGGCAGTGGCCTAAACAGTGAGACAAAAAGCAGTAAATAGGCTGGGCTACACTACTTTTCTCTCAATAATCTATTTTTTTCTCTTTATACCCTTTTCAAAATGGTCTTGTGGGGAGATGTCCACACTGAGATTCCATCTCTCTGTCACTTCTTTCCACAGAGGCTGGGTTTCTCACAGTATCCCAGCACAGACAGCTCCTTGCAGTGGTATGGACATTTTCTGGGCTCTTGGTTCAATTCGGGTTTAAGATACTCTGCAAGAAACAACAGACATCCTGCAAGGAGGAAGAATTGTCTGAGTGCTCCCTTTTGTGGTTAAGCTGCATGAGGAGAGTGATGGAAACAAAGCACCAGCTATGTTTCCTACAGGAGCTGGCCCCATCCAGGGCCAGGTTTTCAGCCACCCCCTGAGCTGGAGGCTCCCGCGAGTCCTGTGTCCCATGTTCCATGCCCTGTGCCCCGTGCCATGGCCCTGGCTGCGCAGAGGATTTGGCAGAAGCCAGCCCATCACCCTGCAGTCCCCACTGCAGAGCTGCTGCCGTGCTGAGGGCAACTTCAGACAAGCTTGTCTGCAAACTTGGATCC
Source organism: Cettia cetti (assembly GCA_013401135.1). NCBI lineage: Eukaryota > Metazoa > Chordata > Aves > Passeriformes > Sylviidae > Cettia > Cettia cetti. Next base: position 107,929 of record VZUI01041069.1, read on the forward strand.
AAACAGCCAAGGACTGCTGACATCTCATTTCAGGCTCCTCTACAATGTTCTGAACCCCGATTTTCTGACTTCTAGTTCAGCTGGTTTTTTTAATAATTTTTAAACCAACTTCTTTTTTTGTTGTTGTTGTATTTACAAGGTTCCATTTGCTCCTCACCATTCTCACAGAGATTTCATAGCACTCAGTCTTTGAACTCTTTTTGGAAGGGAAATAGTTTTGTTTTTCTTCTTCAGCAAATGAGCTCTGCTCTTTTGTTTATTATTATTATTATTGATAAGAGTATTCCATACATCACTGGTAATACAGGCTTGAAGTCCTGATTCAGCCCAGAGAAATGGCTCCAATCCTCCAAACAAGATGAGGCTTTGGGTTAAGGAACACTCCACTGAACCCACAGATGTCCCAGTAAAAGTCCTTTTTCTGTTAGTTTGCTGTAGTGAAATAATTCTCTCCCATGTAAGAATACATATATGATAAATGATCAGGTTATTTCTATTCTAAATTGTATTTTATATGAAGCAGTCATGGGAAAAGTGAGGATCCAAGAGGTTCAGTGTTTAATGCCAGAAGGAGTCATTAGATCATCCAGTCAGGCTTCTGAAATATCATAGGCCATTAAATTTCATGATGGTATCTTACATTAAATCCAAAGGCTTTAGAAAAACTAAAGGTTTTCAGGTGCTCACATCTTTTGAGAAGATTAAACTGCATGTTGCAGGCAGAATACCAGAGAGACCAAGCTGGTGCCGAAGGAATAGTGAATGGCAAAGAATTAATTAGGTGCTGGATGTTCCTGGAAAATAGTGCCCTCATCACTGGGCAAAGTGAAAAAAGAAACATCTATCAAATCTTCTGAGGGATTTGAGCCACTTTTCTGACCCCTAGACTGAACCTGTCATGGACAAAGTAAGCAACCTGTTTCAGCAAAACAAGGGATTACAGGCAATCTGCTCCCACTGACTTGAGAAACAAGGAAGAGCCCCTTGCTCCGTCCAACCACACTGCGGAGCCTGTGGCATTTTGTTAAGACAAAGCGTTTAATCCTCTTTTCTAAGAAAGGATTGTAGATGATCCTTTTCTGTTCATCTGATGGGAAATCAAGTCAGCATAAGAAAGCTGACTGAAAGATTCAACTGCACTTCCTCAGTGGCACTGGCTGGTGGGATGGACCAGCCACAGAGTTGACTGAGATAAGTGGATAGGTCCTCATCCAGAACCCACCAGTCTTGCTGGGTCCTCCTCCAGCTACAACTCTCTACAAATAGTAAGCTTGGAGTTTAAGTCATGCTTGAAAGAAAATCCTGTTCAGCTTTTATAATATTTGGACTTTTTAAAATTTAAGAAAACTGGCTATATTTAACAGTCAGCAAATATGAGCTTTGAAATAGAATAAGTGAGTGGGAAAACATAAAGAAGAATATTTTTCTAGGGAAAGTGGCAGAAGAGTGAGCATCTTGTTGAAGTGGCCAGAACTGTTACCAATTAGGGCATATATGTATCAAATATTCATGGACTTCATCCTGCTATAGGCTTCAAACACTTAGCACAAAACTCTTCCTTAACTTTTAGTGATTCTGAAGAGGTTGAAAGATGCCCAAAATCCAGAAGACCAGATGGATATGGACAAACCTTCATTATAATCATCTCACAGTGAGATAGCTGCATTCAAGTGAATCGCTCAAGGGAAAATCTCGAAGAGCTACTTTGTCATCTCACTGCATGAAGATACATTTTCTTTGATTACGACTAAAATCTAAGCACTCATCTGATTCAGGAATTCTCAATGTATTTCTTAAGAGTTATTTTTTTTATTATTGAGCAAGGATAAAGTAGTGAATGTCATTGTAGTACCAAAGACATCCTTCTGGATTATAGGTGAACAGGAGCCACTAAAGTCTGGCAGGCACCCGTGGGCTGCTTAAGATGGGATATTCAATATTCTGTGAATATCCTCTTGCCTTCAAGAGATCCTCACGCAGAGTTGTGATGTGTTGTCAGCGACTTTGCTTGCTGCCTTGAAGGAGAGCGCTAACCCACACAAAAGGAAACTACAGCAGTATTTAAGTTCCTGAAAGGACAGAGGAGCACATTCTCTGCCTGATAAATTGGACAACCTGAGTCTTTACTCAATTAATTTCTCAGAGGTGGCAGGGCATCCTTTATGCTAGGAGAAAGTGATCTTAACACCTCTTATCAGTATCTCTATAAAGATCAGCTCTTGGCTGGTACTTTTGGCTCATGTGTCAGCTTGGTGCATGTCAGAGGAAATGACTCTGGGCAGCTACAGGGGTGGGCGGTGGTGTCATGTGAATTCTGTCTCCAAGATCTCAAGCAACACAGAGCACTGAAACAAGGATCTGAGTGGCATTTAGTTCAGCCTGTAAATGAATGAAAGCAAAGTGTCATCCTGCACTTCAGAATGAAAAAAAATAATTCCTTTAGACAGACCGATCTAGTTTTATCAGCACTGACTTAAGTGGCAGGCCAGGGTGAAAGTCTTTTGAAATTTCTGAGTTGTAGCAGGAGAGGTTTGCCAGTCAACACAGAATAAACTGTACCCAAGATTTATCTTCTCTGACAGATTGTTAGACAGCGGAATCCATAAGTGAAATTTCATGGTGGTTTCCAGGAGGTCAGACTCGATGATAAAAATGGTCTGTTCTGAACCAAAGTAAATATCCATGTCATTTTTACAGAATGCATTCTATTTTAAAATTTATTTAAAAACTGGTGAAGTGAGTGGAAGAAAGAAAGTTGCAGTAGAAGTGGAACATATAATTCAATCTTTGTTGGTATTTCTTGGCTCATACCAGATTTTTTCTCTTTGCAAGAGAAGAAAAGATTACAGTTCTTTCCTTTCTTTCACATTTGATCTGTTTCAACATGAAGCCAAAAAGAATGACCTCAGCTCTGCAGAGCTGAAGCCAAGTATGGTTTATGAGGTTTTTGACATAACAAATATACAATAAATAAATACATACATACATACATACATACATACATACTTACTTACTTGAATAACTGTTTGCACTGTAAAACCTTTGAAACCTTGTTGTATTTTCCCCAGAGTCCCTCATTCATACCCTTCCCCTACCTTCCAAAACCACATTGCACAATGCAGATCTGGCTTGCCATGCATGAAACTCCATCCTCCCTTACTGGCAGCAGCCACCCTCAAATACCATTGGGGATCCCCTTAACCTGGAGCATTTACAAAGCAGACTGCTATATTAGTAACAGAGCTTGTGTAAATTATAGTTTTGTGCAAGTACACTGTATTCATGCAACTTTTTCAGAATTCCCATGTTGTTAGCAAGCAACCTATAATTTGAAAACTAGCAAATTTTTGTGTGAAGGAGAAAACAGTCATTGTTTTCAGTGATCCATCCTTCGTGTTCCCATGTGGCAGTAAAAGCCAGGGCTGTAGCAGCATAACTGGACTCAGAGCCTGCCTCCTATCCTGCAGATGGTGAGTGAATAAATGGTTACTAAAATAGCAAGTGTAAGGCAATAGTGCATTTTCAACTTGTTCAAAGGGAGGCATTAAGAACATAAGACCAGCTCTTTGCCTTTCCAGGCAAGTGCACAAGAGAGTTCCATCTTACAATGGTCCAACAGTGTTCCTGTCCTACATTTGTCACCCTGGGCACCTCAAAAAATCTCAACAAGCTTTAGAATTGCAAGGAGAGCTCAGAAGCTACCAGGAGAGTGGGTCATAGGAAATCAAACCACCTTCCCCCTTTTTGTCTGCAAGAACAAGGAACACATCAAAGCACTCTGACTGCCTCCCTCCAGGTGACCAGCACCAGCCTTGAAGCAATGAGAGACACTGCAGAGCAGGGGCTGAGCCAGCCAGACACTGAGGAACTCAGAGCCAGTTCTGTGAGCACAGCTTAGAAATGCTCTCAGTGAACTTAATGAGAAGCTTTTCTTGATGAAAATTGGCAGCTGGTGACAAGTTCAGTGGTTTTGAAGGGATGTATTGTGAAGGAATATGCAGATAGCATTTACAAGATCCTACTTCTTTTTTGTCTTAGTCTACAAAACACCTTGACTAGGTAAAGATAATAGCAGCTGTTTATCTTTGAAGGTACACATCTCAGCTGTTTTACATCTTTGTAACAGCACAGAATAATTTCTTATAAGAAGGTTAAATATCAGTTATTTTTTTTAAAGGCAGTATGATACAGCACTGATACTACAACCTTAGGGTCCCACTCATTTCAAAGGATCCATTGACTTCATAATCTCAGAGACAAAAGTATCTTAACACACTTCATTTTAGCTAAAGTGAAAAAAGGTTAAAAAAGTGACAAATATTATGTTCCTAAAATTGGAAATTGAGTCATTTGGACAAACTGTGACACTCTTGTCTCTCTCCCTGGCAATCAGGAGACAAAATGTCAGCTATTTTCTCTAAAAAAAGAAACAACAGGCTAGATGTTAATTGTTGACCTCTATGACTCACCAGGGATTGTCTTACTGCACATCATTCACATGACAGACAATTTTTATCAGTGCTGACTCTAAGATGTCTTTCAGCAGCATATTGTCAAGGACCATGATCAAAATCTCACCCTTCCTTTTTTCCCCCAAAGATATTATGCATTCTTAATGTCCTTGGAATAGCCTGCCCATACTCCATAGCAAGGCTTTGAAAACACCAGGCAGAGCTCTCTGACAGTGCAGTTTGATTTTACTGAGCACGATTCACAACAAGTTCATTGCTCTCCTCTTCTAGAACAAAATAAACAATAAAGATTGAAGAGATCTGATTATGATGTGCCATTTTTTCCTGGTGAACACAAATCTCTCTGGTTTCCTAGTTCTGCATCTGGAGAAATAAGATAAATACTTATGAAGCTTCATTCGAAAACAAATTCATGTGCTATTTAAAAGGAAATATTACTTTTTCTTCCCTTTCTATTAGTCATTTTACACTAATGTTGTGAGCATAAACAACTAGCCTATTTTGTGTGCTTTATTTTGTGCAGTTAAAATAAGATTAAGTGCATTCCACCAAGTACTGTTCCTGTTTCACACTAAATGCTGTGTGAACAATGTCATAACCTCTTGTGAGAGCATCAGTCTGGGACCTTCCAAATTGTTGAGGTGATTTAGGAGCTTGTGCTCTGCTGGCTGTTATGGCTACACTTCCAGATCACCTGATACTTGTGAAAATCCCATGCAGTTTCAAGCTTGTGCCTAGACTAGACTGATTTTTACAATTTTAAAACATATTCCAAACATTAAAAAACTTCTTCCAATTACTATGCTGCTGAGAAAGACAAATTCCAGGTCCAATGTTGATTCCATCCATGTAGGCCAGTGGATTTGCACTTGCCTGGCTTAGATCAGCATCTTCATTTTGTCAAAGATAAAACTCTCTTTGTCACTAATTCTCATCACGACCTCAGTATTTTTTTCCTTCACATGGCTATTTAGAATGTCTCATGTACTAGAAAGAGAAGGTGTTTCACACTGCCCATAAAAATATACTACATATTTCTGGTGTATTTTACATTTGAGCAGCCCGGAGGCAGAAAAACTTGGGTCAGCCTCTTTCTTCTCAGTTAAAACATCATGTCTTCAGTTATCATAATGAGAAAAAAAGCACTTATAGAAACTTTTCTATTTAATTACATTCAATAACTGCTCTAATTTCTTGGTTATTAATATTCTTCAGACATTATTGGAAATCCAGATTTAGCGTTGTGACAAAAATATGACATAAGTTCCACAGAAAGCCTAGACTGCAGAAAGCTAAAGGAAGAGTTTTCAGCCTCTTTTTCTGTGGAGAAGTACAGGCTTCAGGCAATTTTATGTTTGGCTCTTCCCATAATTTCACCTAATACCTTTGAACACCTTCACTCATTCTATGCTCATGAACCACAAACATCCCAACTCTGAAATCAGAATTGTCTTGGTCGAGATGCCACTACATCCCTCCTGTGCTAAACAGCTTCAGTTGGGAATTCTCTTACACATTCACATTTTTCTACTACAGTATCGGAGATGTTACTTGCCTAAATTTAAAATATTTAAAAATATGAGGTAAGGGTTATTTTGGGATATAAAATTACTCCCCACAAAAATCAGAAGATTCAAAATGAGAGGGCAGGGGAACAGCACAGTAGATCTATAGCTAAATCACAGGAGCTTTATCCCAGAGCTTCTTATACTGATATAAAGTTCTCTTGCAAGTTTCTTCTCCAGTGAACATCAAAGTCATGCAGAAAGGACAGAACAAGGCACTAGTTTGGACACAAGCCTCCTGTCCACACCACCACTCATTGCTGCTCTGGTTAGTGATTCTCTATTGTTGTATGACTGTGATAGCAAAGGGGAAGAAAGGTGCCTGTGAAGGCTCAGACAAAGCTTAATATCAGTTTATCTGAGTATTCAATTTACAGTGTTAATGCTAAAGCAAACTAGGTACCCATTATGTAAACAACAAGTGACACATTAAACCATTCTATGGCCTAATGAAAGTTATATATTTTTTTTTTTAATGCTATAAGCCAACTGAAAAATGCTGATGAAAGAGGAGTCCTTTCTCTGCTATTACAGCAATTTACAGTATAGGTGTTAATTAGTCTCTTCCTTCCATTGCCTCTGTCCTTCATTGCAGAACTGACTTGTTTTCTCAGTTGAAAAAATCCAGCCCTCTAGAAGCTTACTGGTCTCTGGAAAAGGATTAACCTATTTGAAGTCATCACTAGGGGCTTCAAGCAGGTGTCCAGAAGAGCAGATGTGAATTGCTCTCAGTAATTACTTTCAGCTTTCAATTTGTCCTTCATTAGTCATTGGAAATTCAACCTTAAAGGAATCAGATGGCATTTAAAGCATGTAAAACTCAAAGCAAGAAAAGTTACAACACAGGAACTTCTCCACCTTTTCTTGATGTGAAAGCCCATGCAAATGCTTCTGAGATGTAAGAGATGAGAGGTGGGGGTCTTGCCTGGGATGTCAGAGTAGACTTGAGAGAGGCTGTGGCACAATGGAGGAGGCTGTGCTTGACCAGAATTTGTGAACAGGCTAGCTGGCGTCACCTGGCCACAATAAGATCCAGGTGACAAACATTTTTGGGCAGTGAATCTGTATTTCCTGTCTGTCTCTAGTGGGAATATATATGTCAAGATACTGTATTTTAATAATACTACTTGACAGTTGCTTTAAAACAGACTGTAGTCTCAGACAAGTTTTCTTACTTTGGCAAATACATTTTCATAGTAAAAATTACAAGGGAAAGAAAGAAATTTCAGCTCTGAGCAAAGTGATTACAGCAAAGATAGACAGGAATTAGACCATCCAAAGAATGTAATTTTAAGCCTTAATGATCACAGTCTTCGTGCTGCAAAATGCCTGTTACAGATTATGTTAACCACCACGTGGCTGCCTGTAAAGAGCACTGCTGTCTCATCCTCCTGGCTGCAGTGGGGTTCTAATCTCTTTCTTCCATTAAAATGGCACATTTTTGAAAACACCTTGGAAACTGTAAAATGATGTCTTGGGTTTGGGTTTGCTTATTTGATTTTTTTTTTTTAAGTATTTTCATTGAAGAAAATTATCAAATTCTCCCTGGTGCTGCAACTCTAGAGTTTTTTACTGGGTTTCCATCATTTTGTTCTGAACTTTTCCTGTTTATGTCAGATCTCTTACCTTTAAAAGTTATGAGGCCTGTTTAAAAATCTATTTTTTGCATAGAAAAATTAGGCAGTCTTCACAAGCCTAAACACGCTTGACCAGGTTTGTAACATAAGGGATTCTAAATTGACACCTTTAAATCCCCCAAAAGAACTCTGAATTTTATGATTAAAGGGTTCCTCAAACTTCCTCAAGTTTCCTTACAACTGTGTACAATCCTAAAACATATCCAGCTAGAATTGTTTTAAATTCAGATGAATAAGACTTTGAAGTAATCTTTTTCTCTGGCCCTTTTTTATAGTTGTATTTTCTAAACACTGATCCAACCATCTGAAAAGCATTTCCTGAACAATCCATCATGTGCTGTTCTGCTCTGCCTGAAGCTGAAAATGCAATCTCCAGTTCCACAATCAAACACCCATGGGGAAAACAAACCAAGCGGGGCACGAGCGATGTGCCTGACTTTCTAGTGTGGTGACACACATCCATGGAACCCTCCACCACTGATGATCACAGCCATGGCTCAGCTGTGGGCTCTGCCTGGACCCAATCCACCAAAAGATCCTCTCTAAAGCTTTAATTTCTCCCTCTCTCCACAGGAACTTGAGGAAGAAGAATTTTGTACTTTTAATACCAGGAGGGGTGAGGTTGTGCAATATTTGGTACTGCTGGTTGACTTGTAGACAGGAGTTTCTGGGGATATGGTGCTTCAAAAATCAAGGCCAGATGCTTGGTGGGTTTTGGATGAATTTTCAGGTAAGTGGAGAAGTTGCACTTTCAGACTGGTGTGACGGTGACAGAGAGGCCTGATTCCATTTCAGAGATAAATACCACAGACTCCTGTCACATTATGGGAAGGCTGAATTTCCTAAATCCTGGCTAAAAAATGAACATTATCAATACCAGTACAAGGCATTCATGGATATATTACCCAGCACACTTCTTCATCATAGTTACAAGCAGTCAATGAGATGTAACACTGTGGGATTTCAGCAAGTGTAATGGACATTAAAAGAGAAATAGACAGATTAATAGAAAGTAACTGCAGAATGATAAAAAAAAATTATTCAATTTATATTTAAAATCAAAGAACAAATAGGAATAGGTCTTTAGCTAAAGATCTGAACTTCAGAAAAGCAAATTTAGACAAGCTAAGGAAACTGATTAGCAAAATCTTTTGGACTGAGATGATACAGCAGCTTAATTATGGAAGGAGAAAGGAATTTATTGCTGTCTGAAGATCTCTGAAAGTAACAGTAATCTTTAACCTCAGCCAGAAATAAAACTTATAGAAATGGATTCAACAATTATGTAAATAAATATCCACCATTAAAGAATATTTAAAAATATATTATGCTACCCTTTAAAAGGATATAAGCTAAAAGCTTACAAGACATAGAAAGACAAAAAGACAGATATGTTAGTAAAGCTAAATTTGGCAGGTTAAAACAAACTGACTAAAAGCAACCTGAGCTGGATCCTGCAAGGAATAGAAATCTGAACAAAAAGCCCTTTGGAAATCTATAGGAGAAGCAAACAAGGAAAATAAAATTGCCTGCTAGTCCTGAGGACTACGTAACCTGCAGATTAAAGACCAGTTAGTTATGATCCCAAAAATAAAAGAAAATTTTACTCAAATTTTCAATAACCAAGGATGCACGGACAGTACAGGCAGTATATAGACTGGCAATGACAATATAATAATTAAACTTAGTTCCCTGAAGAAGAGAGAGAATTTGAGGGTCACAAATGAGCATAAGGGGAAGAAGCAGGAGTAGTCTCCACACCAGAAAAAGGTGTAGGTGTATTTGTGGGCTGCTTTTAGGAAATACTCCAAATCCTTATATTTCTAAATTGAACCTACTTACAAGAAGAAGGGAAGTGGGACATAAGACAATCCAAAAAGGATCCAAACAATTATCATTCTCTGACTTTGGTAATATGGCTTTACAAATACTTTGGAAGGAAAGGAGAACACAAACATGGAGATAAGCACAAAGTGTCTTGCCAATACCCTAACCTCAATAGAGAATACCTACTAAACATGAGTGTCCCCCACTGGTCTTCTTGCTGCTCCTGGCTCTGCTCAAGTCCTGCTAACTTAGTGAAAAATCCGAAACCAAGGAGAGCACAGAAAGCTAAAGCATTTAATCATGTAATATAAGTATTTTCTATTTGTATTTATACCATAAAAACACGCACCATAGTCAGCCTTTTTTTTTCCATTTAATTAATAATTTTCTGTTCTCCTACAGAGTATCTTGCTCTGTGACTAGCTGGCCAGAATTTTTTAACCTCTTCTGCGTTCAGTTCATTTTTCTTGAACTGATGGCAAAACTCTTGACTGCTGTATTTCAGAGGAGGGCTTGTCAGGACACTGCCCAGTGATATTTAGACTTCTTGAAGAGGGAAATATCTTTCCCACAGAATTCTAGGGGTATATCTCTCTCTCTTATATGTGACATGTGGTAAGATACTTGTCATTGACAAGTACATTCAAGTCTACCTTAGTCAGCTCTCCCTTATCAAGTTAGAGTAGAAGTTTATAACTGAGACTTTCTTGCCCTAAAGGTCTCTTTTAATGTCCTGTACTGAAATATTTTTCAGCCACATCCACCATCCTTCTCCTGTGCTGGAATTCTCATACTGTTCTGCATGATGATGCTTCTCAAATCTGTCCACGCTGCACGCATGCTCTTTGTGTGAAGGCCAATAATGGAAACAAACAGGATCAGATCTTCTAGGAACATCCTGCTAACTCATCCTTAAAGCTGAGTATTTCCTGTGCAGCAAGTTCCTGGGTGTGCTCTAGTTCCCTATAGAAATTTCCATATCAAAAATAGACTGTGGTACTAAAATCTAAAATGAATGGAAATCAAAAGAGACATGGAGCATCTAAACTCAATTGAAAATATCAGGTGAATTTTAGCCTTTATCAGGATCTGTCTCTTTATGTGTTTCCAGCCCACATGAAGCAACTATCATTTAAACTATTAAGTGTTGTCATCACCAGAAGGGGAATGAGAAAGATGTTTAAAGGAGAGATGCCTGGCTGTTTCATAAAGGAAATCTACCTAAAGAGCAGTATACCTTAGTAAAGGTTGCAGAAATAGACCATATGCAGGCAAACATGTAAAAATAGGAAAAAATTCAGGGCTTTTCACTATTTTTCTGTTGCTTTTTATGTCCCAGTTTACTGAAAATACTACTACTATCAGAAAAAAAACCACCATAAGTGGCTGGAGAAGAGTTATGTGCACGAGTCTCTCTGGAAATATGCCTGGATATGAGCTGGGAATCCTGGTTTGACCTTGGCTGACCCTGCTTTAAGCATGTGAACTCTTCTGATGCCTCTTCCAATCTGAATTATCTGACAGTCCAGTGAGGCTGAGTTGCCTTTCTGCAGCCCTGTAGCACAAGCAGAAAGGCTGAGCTTGCACAGCAGGGGTGTGCTGTCTGCTCAAGGGCACAAAGTGTCTCAGACATTCCTGTCTACCTTCCACCTCTCCAGGGAAGGATGCCTAGCAGGTTTCTAAGGAGCTCAATCACAGCCCTGGGAGACCCAACCATGGTGCTCTGTGGGGGCTTTAAGCCACACAAAGTGAGCAGCAAGAACCTTGACACCTAACAAAGCCAGCATCTGTCTCAAGCCTGCTCCTTGAGTAGAGCACAGGGCCCCAGGAAAAGCAACCTTCAGGCTACTCTGACTGCTATGCAGTCCCCTGGCAGGCTGAAAAATAGACATGTGTAGTCCTGAGTTTCAAGCTGAATGTGTTGATGTTAAAAAAGGGTTCTTTCCCAAGCTTTCTTCTGTTAAACAGAAGAACAATGTTTTGTAAATATAAGAATGTTTACATTCTTTCTTATGGGAGGGACTTTCTTCTGATGTCCCTCTGGGATGACCAATTGGTAGAAAGGTTTACCTTTTGTGTTACCAATCAAACTGGCCTCTGACTTTCTGTATAAAAGAGGAAGTCATCTGACAATAAAGAGAGAACCCACGACACCTGCAAAGGAACCTGTCTCCATTTCCTTTGATGTCTCTTGCGACAGACATGTAAAAGTAACTTGCAGTGATTCTTCTCACTGCAGGTGTGTGCTGCCACCCTAGCACAAAAAGGATGATGAGGAGCAGTACTGCCGGTCTCCTGCCTGAAACTGCTTTGCTGGGCCTGCTTTAGTAACTAAGAACAGAAAAGAAATCAAATAAAGCAGATCACAATCTTGCTGACCCGAGGGATAACGCGCTACAACCAAGCAAACCAGCAAGGACTGCAGCCATCCTTGCCTGCTGCTTCCCCAGGCTGGCTGCAAGTGGCCTTATGAGGCAATGAAAAGAGAAAACCACTTGAGTCTGTGCAACTTCCCTCCAGTGAGTACCCTACATCTGAAGTATCCTCTAACAATTTGCAGGTATACATCTTTTAGATGGACTCAGAAAGCAAGCTGAAGAAATACTACAATACACTCAAAAGGTTTTAAAAACCTTTACTCTGAAAGAGACAGTAAATTCTGCCTTGTTCCTTAGAAAACCTTCAGTGCATGCATTCAGCAAGACCTCTCTTGGCTGTATTTCCAAGAGTTGGGTGATGTCCAAGATTTATAAAGTCCCAAGGCTGTGTCCAAGGAATCAAGAAAAAAAACAAAGACTAAGATCTTTCTGATAAAGATAAAGAGGTCCCTGACTATGTGTTGTGGGATCTGAGTCCTGGCACAGCAAGTGTTTGTTTGCCTCCTGAGGGTGGGCTGAAGCATGGGTGAGACTTTGTTCTCCTGGAGCATAACAAAGAAAAGGGTAACATGCTTCTTAACTGAACAGGACAAAAGATTCAAGCCAATTGCTTTTCCAGTGACACCAGAGAGTTGAAAACTTCCTTAAAAATATTCTGGATTTGATTTACTATTTAAATTACAAATAAAAATAGTAAATTCTAGTCTTCCTCTATGAGAATACTCAAAGTAAATAACTTGTCTACATGGCTTCAGCATTAATTTTTGTGTGTTTTTTCAGCTGTTCTGTGCTTTGTGGCTGCTGTTGTCATCTACTTGATGTTCCCATGGTCTCTGGACACACTGCCTAAACTACACATCTGATGGAACACTGTGATAGCACTCATTGCTCCAAAATTGTTTAGTTCATTTAATTTCATATCACCTTGTGATAAAAGTTTCTATTTCAACTTTTAATATTTCCAAAGGCAAAAACCAAACACCTAAATGCTGAAATTTTTTTCCAGGTAAAAAAATTCATTTTCCCATCATCTTTATTTTCAGTTGGATGAATAGAAAATGAAAATGAAAACATCTCTCACTTTGGACCAAAGGCAGGATTGAAGGCATGTTCATTTTGAGTTTATTTTATTCTTCTGTGTGAGACACTGTGGAACACAAGACACTTTGGGTTCTATTACTCAGTGGGGCTTCTCATTGACCCTGTCAAGCAGCATTGGGACAGCAGGGTCAGCAACGACTGGTGGCAGCTGTTGGGAAGTCTGAAAGCAAATAAGCTGTATACATATATTAAAAAAAAGTATCAGGTGAAAAAGAAAAAAAAAACCCACAACAAAAATAAATAACATGGGACCATGCCAGCTGCCCAGAGCTCATCCCCACCACCTTTGATTAAACTGTCAAAACATATTTTTTGTGGTGTCCCAATACCATAGTGTTTGTCCAGGGCTCAGTGACACTGGGAGGAAAGGATTTAGCTGCCTGAGAAACAAACACAGAAACAAAATCATAAAGCTAGAGCAGGTGAGACCAAAGGCACAAAACTCTCTTTTTCAATCAATAGCTCTACAGTGCTCACAAACCTGTGCCAGAAGCCAGGCAATTAAACAAATGCCTGTGTTAACAACCACACCTTGGGTAAGAGAATCATTCCCCTCTTGTCAACAAAGGGGTAAATCAACCCCACTGATTTCCACAGAGGGTTATTCCTATTTATGCCACTATTTGTCAGGAGACAGTTAGGATCTTGATGTGCCCTGGACATTGTCTGCAGCCTGTCCTTCTCACTAAATGTACTACAGCTCTTCTCACAGACAGGAGGGGGTTTTTGATTAAAAAGAAATTGAGTTAGAGGTACCCTTCTGACCTTGGCATACTCCCACACTCTCCCCGGCCACCAAGCACTGAGGCTGGCATTGGAAGGCACAGCAGTGCCAAGGGCAGTCTCACTTTATCTATCCCTCAACCATGGGAACCAGGAAAGTGGCTGAAATTGTAGGTCAGGCTGGAGTAGCTGTAGTGGAGCCCAGGCAGAATAGAAAGGCCTATAGATTGAGCCTATAGGAAATGTCATCAGACCTTTAGTTATTGAAGTTGGGCAGCACCTTGATCCTTTGTTGTTCTAAAAAGCAGATGACGCATGTGCATGTGGAAATGGTGGATATACCTCTGTGCACAGCCCAGCTGAATTCACAATGAATTTTAAAACACTGTCAACTGCTCACTATCATTGCCCTCCTAGAGCCCCTAAATGTGTCAAGTTATGAGATTTAGGCAGGGCACTGGGCAATTATATTCCAAATTCAAGCCTTATTACTTTTTAAAATTTACAAGCTTGCCTTAATATAAAAATATTCCCTTTAGGGTTTCTTGGCAGAATTAGAAACAAAAAATTATTCCATAGCTGCAGGAAGGCATGCTTTCTGAGATAATACTGGTTTATGTAAAAAGATTATTCAAATATAGTGGCAGTCTCTTTCAAAATACTGGAAGGTTACATTCAGAAAAAATCCTAAAATTACTTAAAATGCATTTTGGCAGAATCATGCAGTAGAGTCTGTGACAAGCGATGATTCTGATTTGAAAGACATTTAGTTAAGAGGATGAAATTGTGGATGGGAGAAACTCACAAAAAAACTCTGGATGGGGCAAAACCCACAGAAACACTTGGAGAAAAAGAGCCTGAGGTGATTGTCATGGAACCAGAGTTAACCTGAAAGGCTATGCTACACTAATGCCAAACTGGTACAGCACATCATGAGCCGGATTTTAATTTTTAAAGCCCTTTACCAGGCCCACTCTCCTTACTCCACTTAGCAGAGAAGATCTGGGCATTTTTCAGATTCTTCCATTACCTCCAACAAAGAAGTAATGGGTCCATTTTCCCAAAGTGCTTGTTCTGTTGTTGGAAAACGATAGCATTTAAGGCAATGACATGAAGTCTTATTTAGCAGAAAAGTAAAAAAAGTACAAATTACTCTCATTCGTGTCCTGAAAAGCTACCTTTTGTTTAAACAGAAGGGACAGTGCTTCAAGGGATGAAAACTCACTAAATCATTCGTGTGCTTTGGCCTGCTCTGCCAATGGCTTTCTAAGTGATGTCTTTCAACTGGTCCAAAGATTTCCTTACCTGCTGACCTGGCATAAATTCAAGCAGATTGGTCTCCCCACTCCTGGTTTTGGTGTGCACTATCCTTAAGCTAAAGGATGCCTCAGTTTGCACGTCAGGTTTGATTTTGCAGATATCTGTGGATTAACTGGTAAATGATGTGGATAAAAGAATAGAAGCTTTGCTTTACATCTTGGAGAGAATCACAACGGAAAGCACCAAAATACAATACATCAGCCACACCAACATTGTTTTCCTTCTGCAGGACCACAGTTAGTCAACATCTCCTCATGAGCAAGTGCTGTTTGTTTAGAGTATGTACCCAGAAATAGTTTCTGCATTCCTGTTTTAAAAAAACCTCTTACCCTTCTGCAGTTAGCAGCCTACTGTCCTGATGTTTACAGTAAAAACATGCTCTTTCCAATATCTTTTTTGAAATGGCTTTATGACGCATTTCAGAGTGATCCAGAGTGAACAAACATAATACTGACTGTATATGCACAAACCAGAATGGAACAGCAGCAAATGCACTCATTATCATCCTCCAACCCTTTGCTTCCTTTTACTTAAGTGATGCCTTGTATACATTAAGTACAGAAATGAAGGATTGCAGGTAGTCTGATTCCATTTTATTAAGTATTAAGTACATATTTAAGGCAAGCCCTTGGGATGTTAAAACATCTTTACACAGATCCTCTAATAACTGAGAACAGATTGAACAAGTCACTAAATGACTGAACTAAAAATTGCATGATTAAAAGGAAAAAGACATAGACTTATGTCTCATTTTAATGAAATCAAAGCACTTCTCCTGTGTGTCTCTATGCAAGCTTTTTTCTTCCTGAGAAGAAAAAAGCTTGCATAGGGGTCATGTTTTACCACTAAAACATGAACCCTACTTTGTATGTATGGGCTCCCATGCATGGGCTTCTTCAGCAGCCTTAGTGGTATTCACTGTTGTTGTCATTTATTCAAAACTAAGCTTGTGCAATTCAGGACATGAAGTGCTTTGGTGGGAGAACAGGACGTTTAAATAAGTGATGCAATGTTTAAAATCCATACTTAGCTACACTGTCCAAAGTATTTATTACACGTTTGTCATTATTTCTAACAGATGTTGAACTGACTTTTTATTAATATCTGGGAGTTTTAGAACTATGGGAATAGCATATTTAAATAGTTGAGTCAGTTTATATAGTACCTACATTTGCAATCTAAGCTCTCTTCCTAAGGGATTGAGAGGAATACAAATGTTTTTGGTATGTATTTTCTTCATCATTTTTCTTTTACTTCTAGACCTTTCTGTTGCTATCATCACCTTCCACATATAAATAGATGTATCAGTTATTAAATCTGGAAGTAAGCAATTAACCTAAAGTGGTTTTTTTCTTAGAGTTGTAAATATAATATGTTTTAAAGTTTGATATTAATCATCCATGTGACCTTAGAAAAGCAGATATCAGTCTAATTCTGCATTTCTGTGAAGTCTCCCAGGAAAATGAATCTTTCATCATGGAGTACCAAGATCAAAGCTTATCTGAAAGCATCTGAGATTACAAAGATGCCAAGTTCATCCACCTCTTCCCTAAAGCTGTTTCCACCAAATATCTGGCCTAGCATTCCCCTTTCATGAAAGTATAGCCAAATGCTTAATTCCTGGAGTGAAAAATATTTCCATATATTTAAACACTCAAGAGATATGACTATCTTGCTGCCAGCTCTGTGGACAGTTAAATAACCCTGTTAATGATGCACTACTGCATGTCAGAGGCTGGTGTTGACTTTGGATGGATAGATAATCTTGGTCTGCAAAGGAAAGTGCAAGGTATCTTGCTTGGCATACAGAAGAAAGATGCTGAACTTCGAGAGACAACACCAAGGCCTCCATGTGGGAGACAAATACATCCTAAGGAAATTAAGGGAGGTGAGTCACCTGGAAAGAGTCAGGGATTCAGTTTCATTATAAACTACTAAACTCTATAAACCCTGCTTTATGTTGCCTTCAGGCCTTGATAAAATAACTCTTCTATTACTGCTCATCACTTTTCTCATTTACTCTTGCCAATGACCTTTTTTTTTTCCTTGATAGCAGTACATTCTCTTCTCTGAACTGAATGTTGAGCTGTTTACCTACATTTGTTTTTTTTTAAAAAAGGAGGATCACTATGTTTGAATGGAGTGTAAATTTCCAGGCTGTAGGTAATCCATTGATTGCATGCAGTGCTCTTTACATAGGCAGTAAGAAATGCAGTAGGACTTTTTGGAGTTGCAAGAGTGAAAAGAAAGTGTTAGGAGGTCTCTCAAGAATTCTCAAAATGCAGCCAAACCACATTTTTTATAGGGCTGCCTGAAGGGAAACAACACCACCAAAGCATTTTCACCTGGTGTTGAGATATCTAAGTCAATGTTATTGAACAGTTCAGAAGGAGAGGTTTTCCTTTTCTGTACTGGAGAATATCAGGATAGATGGATATTCAATATAGAAGTTTGTCTTGATCACTGTGGTCATTAACCAAAGTTGTTTATGAAAAATGTATCCATGGGACAAATACTTCCTATTAAATTTTAACTCTGTCATGAAAGACAGAAAAGAAACAAAATCCACTTTGATGATTCAGGACATTGTGACATACAGTTCTGCCCCTACCTTGGCAGAGCCTTTTCACACTTCTTGTTCGAAGTGAGGGTTCTAACAAGGGAATTGAATAGAGTTGGTAAATTATCAAAAAAACTTTGGCTATTAACTAAGAGATATGAACAATTTTGCTTTAATATTTTTAATGTAACTATCAAAAGACTGAAGTGGCTTTTGAGTTTAGGTTGGACTAAAAAGTCGGCATTGACTCTCCCTTTAAACAGTATAAAATGCAGAGTTCACTTAGAGCACTATCCCAGCTCCTGCAGTGGAAGGACAAATAAGGCAAGAGCAGCTTTTCCAAACCTCTCTTGCAGACTTTGTACCCAGGCCTTCATTTGGGATACAGCTGGTCAAACAAGACACCGAAGTTTTTTTGCTCTTCAAGTGTCAGCACAGCCCAGCTTTGGAAGGCTCCTCTTTGCAACTCAATGCTGTTCATTATTCCCTTATTGTCTGCCCAGCCCAGCATACACCAACCACACATACATAATGAGACAAAAAGATGAATTCCAGGACCAAGAAATGTTTATTTCCCCAGAACTTATGGATTTAATCCAACAGCAAGCTCTGAGGCTGCATGATCATTGTTCCCTTGAAACAGCAACACATAGTTCTTCACTCCCTGCCTGATTTATTGCCCACAAATATGAGCCTGTGTGTAGGCCTTGTCATCTGATACACTTGTTTTAGTAGTCCATATAATATGAATTGACTACCAGAAAATGCATATTTGTTTCACAGCCAAGATGAAATACAAATTATATTTCCAACTCCACCATTTCCCCCCCTATTTATTAATATATGAAGCCAGATGCTGTTACTCTTATCGAAGTCAGTGGGATTAGTTGGGCTAAGGAATGCTTTCATTTACTTGAGGCTATCAGTGTCCATTTTTGTGACCAGACTAAATTTAGGAGAGAGATTTTAGCAGCAGACAGAGAGCAAAGCAAGAGACGAAAGATGTCAGGAGAAGGTGATGCTGCTGGGTGGCACAGCAGCAGGAGGGGCAGAAAGCCTGGGAGAGCTAAAGACCCTTGAAAACTAGCCTTCAGGTGTCTCCCTAGGCCCCTCATCATTCAGGCTTTAATGACCACCAGTTATTCTGGTCACTTCAACTACCTTTTCTTCAGTATCCTGGTTGTAAATCAAGCATGACAGCAGCAGTCCATTTTGCAGGACATCAAATAAATGAATGATGCATACATATAATAGGATGATCAACCCAAGCAGTCCACAAGGAAAACAACATTTCTGCCTTTAGCCCAGCACTTTGGTAGGGTGAAGGAAGCAACAGAAGAAAAATACTAAGACTTCTTCTTTGGAAAATTGAGTCAGAGACAGAAATTCAGGAGAATGCTGTGAGTGTCTCCGAATGTCTCTGTGAATGACCTTCACAGGAGCTGTCAGAAAACATCTAAAAGTATCAGCCAAGGGCTGCCCAGAGAGATAAGCTGGTCTAAAAGTACACCAGTCAGAGAATTGAACCCCACTCAACCACACCAGGAGAGATTACAGTTCGGAGTTACAATTTACTGAAGAGATTATGACAAATACGATACAGAGAAAACTGTTTTTAACTCCCAACATCAGAGTACAACCTGGCACCTGTTATCCAGAGTCATGGTACAGTTCTGAGAGAAATTCTGCTCCTCCTCTGAATCTATCAAATGGTGGTGCCCCCAGCCCCCAAGCCAAAGATTTATACCTGCTAAAGTTCAGTGGGGAATGCTCAGGACCTCCCCCAGGGTGGGGAGTTTCACCATGGACGATGTAACACTGTGAATAATGAGATATTTTGGGAGTCCTTGATGGTCTAAGTCATTGCAGCTGCCTCTTCTGCTGGTGCCATGGAGTCCACCACGGCCCATTTGCAGAGATGACACCTCAGGCTGGGTGTAGCTGTGTTGGTGCTTCCCCAGAGGGGAGTTATCACAACTGAGATATTCGTGAAGAAAAGAAACATCAGCCTGCCTTGCCTCTTTATCTCAACTTCCAGCTTGTAGCCTGATGTGTGGAGTGTGCACTGGGCAGCTCCTGCAAACAACCCATCATTTACAGTTCATCAGAAATGGTGTAGAGGGGAGTCAAATACACAATTTGGTTACACCAACAGTGCCAGGTGCACATTCAAATCATGCAGAAATTAGAGATGATGAGGGCAAGATGGCTTAAACATGGGGAACTGATGGTGCTGACACTTGATGTTGCTTGGATTAGACATGAGTTCTTCATGGTGGTGAACCAGCCAATAGTGAGAGACAAACTGACTACCATCACAGTTGTTGAGTGTATTAATGCTAAAGAGATCTTTGTTTCAAAAACTTAGGCATGCACAAAAGCAGGAGGGGAAAGACACCACCAAATCACCTGCTGTTCAGTTCCTCTGAAGTTAAAAGCCAGTAGCTAAAATTTTTAAACCTTTTCCACCAATGTCGCATTAGCAAATGTCTCTGAACCATTGCTATGAATAACAATTTTAACTTCAAATATCAAACTACTCTTCTGTTGACTGATTTCTGAATGATGTAAAAGCCTGACAGAGATAAAGCAACAGGTAACATAGGTGAGCCAAGGTGCTGCTACAGCTCTGAGAACCTGAGGTTGACATTGAGAAAAGAATAAGCACACATGAAAGTGTGTGAACACATAGGAAAATGAGAAATATAGCTTTCAGTTTTAAAGAACACAAGCCTTGTTTCTGGCCCCAGCATTTTTGCTCTCTTTCCTGGGACACCCAGAGATAGCCCTGACACAGGCAAATTTCTCTTAATGCTAGAAGGTGTCTTGTACAAGATTAAAATTTGAAGAGGTCTAAAACTTTAAAAACAATCTGTGGGAAGTTTGTTCTCTCTTAGGATTTTGCTGGGGAAAAGACGTGCCTCAGCAATCAGGAAGGATCTGTTCTAAGATATGCTTAAAGATATTGTTGGGTTGGTATTTTTGTTGTTGTGGTATTGTTTGTTTATTTGTTTTTAAATGTCACATATCATTGACAAAATAGTAAATAAAAGTAGGAGTCTCCTCCTTGATTTTAGTCTTCTCATATTTCCCTGTTTTAGAAGAGCAGAGGAATCATTTAACCTCAGGAGCCCTGTGTCCTGGCACCTATGGTTCTAGTGAGTGTAGCTCAGTAACCTAGTGATGCAGCACAGGTTACTGTGCTGGTTTGAACAAATGCATAGAGAAAAACTTAAAGTAGTTCCAGGGTACTTTTATTATGAGAATTATTGCATAGAGTATGGAATTACATCATGCACAAGCAACAAGTAAAAAATTGGGTGTAAATATATAGGAAATATGGGTTTGAATATATATACATATTTATGTTTAACAAGGAAGGTGTTATATATGTAGGAGGGAAATTATGCTACTATTTTTCCAATAAGAGAACCAAGCTCAGAGACTACAAGAAGTTTATGTAGAGTTTTCATACTGTTAAATATACTGTAAGAGTAGAAGAACAATCACATTTCACAGGAGGGGTCCAAGCCAGCAGGTTGATTGTGTGTTTACCTAAGTCTCTATAGTTGGGGCATGCAAATACTACAAAAATTTGCTAGTGTTTTGAATACCTTGCTGAATGAAAATGAAAAAAGCTACAGAAAATCAAGCTCAACCTGCAAATATTTCCCATAAACTTGTTGATAAAAGCCATTTTCTGGCAAAGCTGAAGAAAAATGTTTCTGCCTGGTTTAGACAATCCGTGGAGAACTCAACAGTGAAACTTAACTCCAGATATTTACTTGGGGTCCTAAATTAGCACAGAAATAGCAAGAGAACATATTTGAATTTCAAATAGTGTTTGAAGCAGCTGAAGTGCCTGGGTGACAGACATAGCTATCATTCTGGTGAGCTGGGAGTGATGAAGGACCATGTCCTTCTTTGTCATTGCACTGGCAAGAGTCAGGGTGATCATTTGCAGGACAAGTACCGGGAGCCAGGGAGCTTGGACAATTAGTCTTCCTTCTCATGGGTCCTGGCATCATCCCCCATGCACTCACAAAGCAGTCTGACTGCAAAGATGCCCAAACTATTAACATTCAGGTTCACCATCATCCCCTCTTGCATTTTCTAAAATTGAATTTTAGAGGATTTTTCTCTTTCTTAGCCTTTTCCTTTTGTGTTTTTCTTTTTCCTTTCAAACTTAACAAAGACAGGCCACTTATTCATGAAACCTGATTAATCCAAGTATTTACTGGGAAAGACCTTGTTGCAGCCTGTAGAGAAGATGTGATGTATTAAAAGCCTATCTTTTGAAAAACTTCCCTGAATGTGAAACTAACTTTTTCCAAGGAAATTTTAGTTTTTTAATTTGTCTATTTAACTTTCACTAGTATTTATATAGGTCTCTGGCAAGAGAGGAGGGCAGAAGGTGATTGATGTCCCTCTGACAGGATGCCCAGATCCACGAGAACCTGAATGGATCTGAATGGATCTGATCTTCCATGGATCAATTTGGTCCCCTCTTGAGGCAATGGGACAGGATTTTATTTTGTGTTTATTTTGTGCTGCTTATTTTCTTTTTCTTTCACTTTATTTATTTTCTGGTGCAAAGAATATAATATTTTCACATTCCTGAGATGTTTCCTTCTTTCTAGGTGTTCCTATCTGCTCCAGCATTAGGTATTTACCTATGTCAACTTGCAGTACCATTTTAAATTGTGGTTTCAGTTCAATGAAACACTCAAGTGTTGAAATGCTTTCCCACACAGCAATACCTTAATGTGCTAATAGCCAAGCACTTGTGTTAGAACTTCCTTCACTGAACACCAGTAGACAAACCAACCAACCAACCAACCAACCAACCAACCAACCAACCAACCCAGAAAAGTAATTTTTGCTAAGGCAATAAATTGCTTTTCACCTTGCTATTAAAATACAGCTAAAAACCAGTGATAAAGAATGGCAATAAAATGACATTTTCCATAGTATTTCAGGAAATTTATGCTGATAAATTTTAACTCTGACATCTCAAGATACCTGAAATTTTTCATTAAAGGTTAGTAGACTGACACTACCCTCTTTTCACTTATAATGGCCAAAATCAGAAAATGTTTCTGAAAGGTACTATTTAATTTCTTTTCTATTCTAAAACTCCAGGTATTCTCATTTCTATGGAAAGGATTTCAATTAAGAGTATATCTTCTTTCATAATAATAAAAAATATAAAAACTTAATAATAAAATAAAATAAAATAAAATAAAATAAAATAAAATAAAATAAAATAAAATAAAATAAAATAAAATAAAAT